>UXGC01000173.1:18739-257729 GCA_900480045.1 Eurytoma adleriae | reverse complement strand
GAATTTTCAATATTTCAAGCAGATGCTTTATATCTTTCCATTCGGTTTTTTAAAAATTGGTCAAATTCGCTTCATTATTTTTGCACTTGCATTCGCGAAATTCTATTCCACATTCAAATAAACTTACAATTAACAATCATTACTTTTATTTTCGATTTTACGAAAACTTCATTTACACCATTTTTAAACTGCAATTTCTTAAAAACCAAAATAATCAAATATCTCTACCATCAGTCGTCAAAACCATTAATCAATACTAAAGGCTCTTCTCTTTCAATTTCCAGCATTCAGCAGAAAGCAACGCTCGCTGTTCCGCCTGAGGAAGGGCTGCAACCACGGCCTCCACGGCGCCTGCTTCGGAAGCAATTGCGGCGCCCCGTCAGTAGGCTGCGCCGGCGTCGGCTGCAACACGGGCTGTGGTGGTGTTACCCCCTGCCAGTCCAACACCGTGGTCGTCCACCAGGACGTGCCCGTCGCCCAGCCCGTGCCCGTGCACGTGCCCGTCGTCCAGGTCGTGCACCAGAACGTGCCGGTGCCGCAGCCCGTGGCCGTGCCCGTCGTCAAAGTAGTGCGCGTGCCCGTGCCCGTCGTCAGCCCGCCCCGGCCGTGCTGCAGCCAGCCCCAGCCCTGCTGCGGCCAGGCGCCCCTGCCCTGTTCACCGTGCTCCGGTTGATTTGAAGGCGGAGGTCTAGAAATTGAGATGCGCTAGGTGGACGCCGGCTGAATATCTGCTGGCGGGAGCTTTAACATCGCTCGTTCGTCGTTTGACTTTATTTGTTGCATTTTTCTCATTTGTGCTCACTTTTTTCATCATTGTCATTTTTTCATCCTTGTTCATGTTCATCTTCAATTTGCAATTTGTTCGTTATAATGTTATATATCACTTTTCTATAAATAAACATACAATAGTTTTTATATACATATCTGTTTTATAAATTATATAACAAATACTACCCACTACCCAATTCTTAAAATAGTTCTATAATTTAGTCGAAGTTTTGCAAAACATTAATAATAAGTCTCGTTAAAAAATAACTACTGAACGGCTTCGCTCAAAATCGTCGCAAATTACTCTCGGGCCAAGTGCCGCGTGCGGCAAAAAAGTAATCCGCCATATATAGGAAGAGCGGCGGGGCAAAAATAATCGAGGAAGAGAGGAGGTGCCTCGTCTGCCTCGAGTCGATGTCCTTGCCGTGAAGAAAGTTCTTCAGACGGACTGTGACGCCTTCTCGCTTGCGCATGAATATTCATCTAGATTCGCGCGCAAAAACTGACTTCATCAATCGAATTGCGATCGTTCGGTGGGAGGAATTGTAGGCGACTTAGACTTGACCTAGAGCAGATTGCGGAAAGATGCTGGAAATAAATAAACATTCAATTAAGGAAGAAGAAGCGATTTCGTTTGTCAGAAAAAAAGTTTTATTTTTAGCGCATTCGATGTGGCAAAAGTTTACTCCATGCATTCATTTTTAACAAAATTATTGTAAAAATCTGCATACTTAACTTTTATAATAATACAACGAATAGCAATCGTTATGCAATCTTCAAGCAGATGCATCTCCTCACTTAAGTTAATAAAAATTACATCAATTTCCATGCTCAACACAATAGTTACTCATAAAAAAGTATATCAATTAACGAACGAAAAGGAAAGCGAGGAGATAAAAAACTGCTTCGCGTCATTGTCGAGATCGGCATTCGTGGGACCGGCCTGCATCCTGAACAGTATCACGCGGTGCCTGCGATGGCGCAACAGGTGCGTCCGCGAGAAAGTGGCCGCGGCCTCCCGCCTCCTTCGTACCTCCGCGGCCTGCGCAAGCCGTGCCCCGGAGCACGTGCACCGCGATCCGCGGCTCCGGTTGCGATACACCGGCCCGCAGTTCGTCTCACCTTCGCTCGAGTCTACAGCCGCGGATCTTGCGCGCACGCGGGTTCGGCAGCTCGAACGCGAAATCGCCGGGTTTTCCCCGCGGTATTTTCTCTCCTTCGCCGGCGAGCCGCGACGCCGGGTTTGAACATTCCTCTGCGGCGCGGCGATTGCGGCTGCAGCTGGCCCGCTGCGAGTGTGCCGGGTCTGCGCGCGGAAATCGAGATTAGAATATTAGGGATCTTGAGAAATTCTTTTGAAAATTTAATTTGTGCATTTACACGCATTGAAAACTTTGTAAAATCTACGTTGAATACGAAAAGCAAATTAAAATTCGACGTGTATTTCTATGAGTAAAGTATCGGTAACTTCTCATACCTGTATCTTACGTATTAATATTTTTTAAAGCGCTTTATATCACAGATTTACAATTATTTTGAGAAACCAAACAAGTAATACTGAGATTTTTTACTCAATATTTACTATTATAAAAAAATTTAGTATGATAAAATCTATTTAAATTATTAAATATTTGAAGTATTTATATACCTCATTCTAAAGTAGGGTTCAATTGTAACAATTAAAGATAATATGTAATTTAATGAAGGTTGATTGATTTATTCATAGTAAATGTTTAAAGAAATGACAATATCGAAGATACAAAAAATACGTTATGTTAAATGTTTAAAGAAATGACAATATCGAAACAACAAAAACTACGTTACGTTAAATGTTTAAAGAAATGACTATATCGAAAATACAAAAAATACGTTATATTTTATAGGAACAATAAAAACGATTGCTACTTAAAACTACATTCATGTATCACATTCATTTGCGATATGGAGTACAGCACGGATTGTATTGAGAGCACAAAGTGTTGGTCGGATAGCGGTTGTATAATCGTGACCTAATTTTCGATCTAATGTGTCTTTTAAATACATGAGAAAATGGAGAAGAGTGCAGAAGGTGGTGAGAGCGAAGTTGCGCGTACGAGTTAGCTGGTGTCATGAGCACAGGCATCATTTGACTGCAGAAGCATCCAGTGTATTCCCCTGTGCAGCCGCCGGGCCATCCGCCTACAGTTTGAGCGCCTTCCCAACTACTTCCACCGCCTATCACAACTGGGTTACCAGTTTCCCAGCCTTCGCCCTGAACTAACTGTGGAACTATTGCTGGATTACCGGCACCGCCGATGATGCCTTCACAACCATAACCTTCGCACCCTCCGGAAATTCCAATTTGTCCCGAAGCCTGCGCTACTCCTTGAGCTGCCGCTTGACCGCTGCTAGCAGCTTGCGCCTGACTGGACGCTTGCGCCGAAGCTTGGCTGCTCGCTGTTGCACTGCTTTCAGCCTGACTCGAAGCTTGCGCCGACGCTTGGCTGTTGGCTACTGCACTGCTTTCAGCGTGACTCGAAGCTTGAGCCGAAGCTTGGCTGCTGGCTACTGCACTGCCTTCAGCTTCACTCGAGGCTTGCGCCGACGCTTGGCTGCTGGCTACTGCGCTACCTTCAGAACCGCCGATAGTTTGCGCCTGACCCCAAGCTTCAGCTTCACTCGAAGCTTGCGCCGAAGCTTGGCTGCTGGCTACTGCGCTAGCTTCAGAACCGCCGACAGTTTGCGCCTGACCCCAAGCTTCCGCTTCAGCTCCGGCGCCCGCACCGCCGAGTCCTCCAATCTCACCGCCAGCTTCTGCTGGTAGTGATCCTTCGGAGATGCCGCCAATGTTATCGTCACCGAGCGCCTCGTTTTCACCTGAAGCTTCATTTGAGACGCATCCGTTATTACAGTATTTATATCCTCTCAGCGCGTAGATGAGTTTGCGCCTGTTGGCTCCGATGCTGTCAATGAGAGCAGGGGCCATGGTGAGGCCACCTCCGTCGTTGTAGGTGATGCTCTTGGAAACTTTGATCGTAGTGCCAAATTTCGTCTTGATCTCATATCTAAAATAAATGTTTTAAGATATAGTCAGAATTTTTTCTAATACAACTTTCAAAATTAAAAATTAACGACATAACCAGCTGTTTGCTGCTGAAGCAAGTTGCTGACAGTTAGTTATTATTCTTTTTATAAGTTGAAACACTTACTCTTTTTTCACGTTTTTGTCAACTCCCAAAGTCCTTTTCGTCCTGGTGAGCTCGTCCGCTGCGAGGGACCCAGAGGTAGATCCTTCCGAAGTACTCACGGCCAAGGTAGCACCTTCGGATGTCCTGGTGGTCGAGGCGACAGCAGTTTCATTGCGAATCGAAGCCGCGTCGGTCGAAAGAGCCAGAGCAGCAAGAACGCTCAGAGAAATTGCGAAGAAGCACTTCATGTTTGCAGTAGTAGCTGTACAGAGCAACTGATGTCGATGACGGAAAATCGACCCTATATATAGTCCGAGTGCGGATCTACAAGGGACAATTTTGAGGCAGAAACAATAGTAGTGAACGGTCGACGGATTAATTTGGAGCGGCGCAGGTATAATGTACCGTTTCGGTGGACCCGCCTACGACCGTAAAGTGGCCTACGTGACTAAAGTGCATGCGTTCAGTCGATGTACATTTATTTTAGTAACATAAGAAGCCTATAGGGGCTGTCCTTAAGGAATTTTCTAGATTTTGGTTCGCATGAAGGCTGGGCAAACTCCGATTGCTGTCCTCAACTGTAATTTTTTCTCTGTCCCTCCATTAAATGCGTTGTATTTACTACTAAACTATGTTCCATACAATTGTCCAGGGAATTCCCTGGACAATTTTCAGCTATTTTGAAAATGTGTAATATGCATTTCTAAAAATGTAACATTCTGTTTTTATGTAAAAACCAAGAATGTAGCAATCTTTTTTCCAATTTTCAACTGTTTTAATAGCACTAAAATTAATTTTTCGACGCGCCATGCGCAAAGATACGACTTTACGCACGTTTTCTCAAAATCAACTGCGTAAAATCGTACCTTGCACACATTGTATCGAAAAATACGGTTCGATACATAAGCGAGGAGGTGATTTTAGCATTGTACTCGCTTCGCTCGTACGCAAACATCACACAAGGTTAAAAATCACATTCTCCCACTTGTATCGAAATGTACTAATCTGCGCCCCATGGTCATTTAAATGCGAAGAAGAATAAGAAAATTAATTACAGTTCTTGCAGTTTCTTGTCCAGTTTAAGTTTATTTTTGTAGGGGTTCAAATTTATAAATTTTAAATAATAACATTCTAGTTTACAGATGAAAAGTACAGTAGAATAAAATTAAATTGAATGATGCTTTATTGAATATGTGACAATATATAAAATAATAAAACATTATTAAAACAGTATTAAATTAAATTATAAGTAACGTAGTATCACATTCCGCCTTATTGAATATAGAGAATTTCAAATAATTTGCAGAAGAAATTACTGGCGTCGAGTGTTCAAGTTATATGTTTTATGAAAACGATATCAAATTTAAATAAAAGAAAAATTGTATTAAATTCTAAAAGAAATTGTGTACATCACAGTACTTCCATGAATTTGTGTGCACATTTTTTTCATTATTATACTATTAGTAATAGAAAAAATTTTAGTAATTTTTGAAATAGTAAAATCCTGAGATTTTAAAGATTAAAATATTTTTATCGTGTATTACAAAATAATAAAAAAAATATGTAATAAAAGAATTTATCGATTTTTTTCAGATAATAGTAAAATTAATGCATAAAAATGGTATTGTACTAATTGCAGGATAAAAGTATAAAAGAAAAGTATAAAATAAAATTATTACGGACTGTATATTTATTTCGAATAATAATTGGCAAAGGGTTACAATAAAGTAAATATAAAATTAGGTTGTATATTACAATGTTCGCTCTTATAATAATTTTGAAGGTCGATGATCAAATGATGAATGACAATTTCTAAATAATTTACAATGAAAGAGATAATAAGTATAACTGAATAACATTCATTTTTGTAGATCACGCAGAATTTCGCGATATTGTGATCTCAAATGTGCGTAAAAAGTAACGTTCGTGTCACGAACACAAATATCACGTTTTAACAAACGTATTATAATAGACGTTAGGATTAACTTAATGATAATGTCTAAAACCACATGGGCGTGGATATGACGGATGATGATGCGTATTTGTTTTCGATCCAAAATTTCCACCGACCAAACTAGGGAAAAAAGGATGCTTTTGTATATGTGGATAGAAAGGAGGACGATAAGCACTCCAGGAAACAGGTGTTAATAGTATAGGAAGAAGGTAACCGCAGTTGCAGTTATTACTGCAACAACTTGGACGGTGGCATAAAGAGCCGGTATTGCATGTACAAAAAATGTGATTACATTCGCAAATGGTACCAGTGGTGCCGCCTGCACAGCCCACCGTATTACAGCCAACAGAACCGGCAACTTGAGTTGAAGCCTGCGCTGAGGCTTGAGCTGAAGCTTGACTGCTGCCTCCGGTACCGCTGCCGCAAGCTCCTGTATTACAACAACCGGAACCAACGACTTGAGTTGTAGCCTGCGCTGAGCCTTGGGCTGAAGCTTGATGGCTGCCTCCGGTGGAGCCACCGTTGCAAGCCCCTGTATTGCATCCACCAGAACCGCCGGCTTGAGTTGTGACCTGCGCAGAGGACTCAGCTGAAGCTTGACTGCTGCCTCCGGTGGAGCCGCCGCCGGCTCCTGTATTAGATCCACCAGAACCTCCAGTTTGAGTTGAAGCCTGCGCTGAGCCTTGGGCTGAAGCTTGATTGCTGCCTCCGGTCGATCCAACATTGCACGCCCCTGTATTACATCCACTAGAACCGTTGGCTTGAGTTGTGGCCTGCGCAGAGGTTTCAGCTGAAGCTTGACTGCTGCCTCCGGTGGAGCTGACGCCGCCGCAAGCTCCTGTATTACATCCACCAGATCCTCCAGCTTGCGTTGAAGCCTGTGCTGAGGCTTGAGCTGAAGCTTGACTGCTGCCTCCTGTGGAGCTGACGCCGCCGCAAGCTCCTGTATTGCATCCGCCAGAACCGCCGGCTTGCGTTGAAGCCTGCGCTGAGGCTTGAGCTGAAGCTTGACTGCTGCCTCCCGTGGCACTAACGCCGCCGCAAGCTCCTGTATTACATCCGCCAGAACCACTGGTTTGAGTCGAGGCCTGCGCTGAGGCTTGAGCTGAAGCTTGACTGCTGCCAACGGTGGAGCTGACGCCGCCGCAAGCTCCTGTATTACATCCGCCAGAACCGCTGGCTTGAGTTGAGGCCTGCGCTGAAGCTTGAGCTGATGCTTGAGCTGAAGATTGACTGCTGCCACTAGTAGAGCTACCACCGCATGCTCCTGTATTGCATCGACTAGAGCCTCTAGTTTTCGCTGAAGCCATCGCTAAGGCTTGAGCTATTTTCGACTTTAATTGAATAATATCCAGTTGATCTTCTACTTCAGCAGATGTAAGTTCAATTCCATCTTCGTTTGAGCTGAGTGATTTCATAGACATCTCTGGTTGTACTTTACTGGTTGTGTCTGGCTCATTATCCACTGAAGATGTATAATTGTTTTTGATGTCAAAGCTAGAAAAACAAATTATTTCGAGTTATTAAAACAACAGATTTTATTTGTATTTACGTTTTTTCTTATCTTATTGCATTTAAAAACTTAAATTTTACACTTTGGATATGCATTAATACTAATCGATCAAAATAAATGTCGGGTCATCTTTTTGTAATAAAATTTATTTTAACTACCCTTGAATATATTATTCCCAAATGAATCTAACAGAACATGATGTCAAAAAAATATTGATCCTTCATTGTTCTTTGCTTACTCCACAGACAAGAGCGAACAAGCTTTTCTTTGATGTGCAATAAAAATCGGAGGATTCTCATCATCGTGGTGCGATGTTGCAACAAAAATTGAGCTGCTTTTAGAAAGATTAAAGTATACAGGCGCACAAATTTTATACAAAATATCAAAGCCCATTCAAATATTATGCTAAGTCCGCACTGCAATTGCACTTCAAAGAAAAACCAGACTGAGGAGGCCAGCTCACAATGAATGAACACATTTTTTAGATTTAAATTTTGGGTAATATCTTATAAGAATTGTATTTTTAACACTTACGTTCTTTTGTCACTTTCGTGTGATTCGGAAGTAACTTCTGCAGAAGTATCCAAAGATACGTCATCTTCTTCCTCGAATGATTTGGTAGTCATGGCAGCAGCATCTTCGGTTGTCCTGGTAGACAAGGCCGCAGCAGATTTGTTGGGAATAGAGGCCCCGTTGGACGTAAGGGCCAGGGTAGCGAGGACGCAGAGAGAAATTGTGAAGAAGCACTTCATGATTGCAGTATTAGTTGTGCAGAGCAACTGATGCCGAGGAGGAACATTCGGCTCCTTAAATAGTCCTAGCGCAGGTCTAAGGGTTCAATTTTGGGATAGAAACGGTGGGAGTGGAAGGGAGCGTCGGGATTATTTCAGGGCCGCTCAGGTATATTGTAAAGTAAGGGTCGGCGCCTCTTCGCCCCTTACTACACGATGTGCATTAATATCGTATTTGAGAAAGCTAGAGTTTTAAGTACCTCTCGCAAAATTAGTTGTCTCAAGGACAGAACACAGTTTGGTTGTTACAATATTATACATCAAATAAAATGTTATAAAAATTAAATAATAATAAAGTTCTAGTTTCTTTAAAAATTACTTTTAAATTTTAATTTTTCATAAAAATGGTTAAGATAACAATTTTAATCACCTTCCTTATTAATATCAGTAGGAGAATAACTTGTTTCTAATAATTTTTATAATAAAGATAATTACATTAACATTTGGAAAATATGCAAATTAAAATAAGTAAAAATAATAGTTTCAATCTAAGAGTTTCGTTACTCATTGATATTCTTATCTTGCATATTTTTATTTATACTATTACAATTATTAATTTCTGCTTTTAAGCAATCTTTTGAGAATATTATTTTTTAATGAGTAAATGTTTAAAATAAGTGAAATTTAATGAATGTTTTCCAAATTCGACAATGCGAGTTTCTGCATTACTTTGCCGACCCAGGTATGTTCACAATGCTCTGTTCGTACAAAGTACTAAAAGTATTTATGGTGTGCGTTTACAACGGTCACCTTTTGCCGATGAACCCGGCGCATCTGGAGGACCGAAATAGAAAGTACCGTGTGTTAACGAATTTCAAGCCCGGGCTGCCCGATACTTTTTTTTTCAGTGTAGGTATAAAGACTTCGAGTGCAGCTTATGGTCAAATACATCTATTTCCTTCTACTAGTACTTCTATCCCTTCGGATTCCGTATATTTAATATAGAGAACCCGAAGGGATAGAAGGGGGCGGGGCAAGCTCCTCCTTAATCCGCCCTTTAAACTACATAGTGCAATACCGATGGTTAGTTCCGGAATTTTCTCGTCCTTTAGTTTTTTTCATATTGCAAAATACGTTGTGCATAATTTTATGTTTTAGACCCATTCATTTTTATAAACATATTCATAAATTTATTGACAAAAAATTTTAAAAAGATGTTATAAACTAATTTTTACAGAAAATAATTACATTGCTTCGCATATTTAAATTAGTAGTTTAAACTCTACATAAATGTACACACATTTGTTTGAAAAAAAATTGTTAAAACAAAAATATTAAAAAATATTTTGTTATTTAGATGTAGAAAAGCTTTATTTATATAGCGAAGTCTAATAAAAAAAAGCAAAAAGCACTGGGCGAATCATATAAGGCTAACAATAAGAAATTCTTTTCTTTTGAAATCAATAAAATTACTTTAATTTCAACAAATATTAACTAATTTTCGTACAAAATTATATAATTAAATATTTATTAATCACATAACTACTCCAAATCTTTTTGCACCCAACTGTTTAAAATAACGAAATAAATAATCGCACGCATAAGTCGTTTATCTTGAGCCCTTAAAAAAGCAACGAGAAGCAAGGCGTGCGATTGAATCATCCGCTGACCTACATTCGCAGCCCACCGGCTTGCATCCTGATCGGCCTCGCGCGGCGTCCTGCTGCAGCGCAACAGGTGCGTCCGGGAAAGTTACCGATGCCGCAGCCTCCCGCCACGTTGAAATCTCCGCGGCTTGCGCAAGTGGGCAGAAACGCCGGTTCCCACCCTCTCTCACTTTTAACCACCCACGAGGTCGTAATTCGTCGACCTACAATGCGCAATTTTTTGTTCTCCATTTCACATACTTAAGATGGATAATAATGACAGGCTCTACCAGTTATTTTATAACTATTATTCCAAAAGTTGCAATTGTTTAATGCTTTTCAATTTACTAGAACTGTGTTCATTTGAAGTGGAAATTTGTTCTGCATGTGTAAAAATATATACACAGTCGATCGAAGAAGGGATGAGGAACAGAGGATAAATTTTATTTTCTCTTTTATTAAGTCAATTTTCATTTTTAATAAAATGCCTCTCATAACGTCAAAAGTGAATATGAGAAATACATCTCATGCTAGTACATTATCTGCAGCATTTTTCTGCAGTATAAATTGTCGTTTTTAATGAAAAAAACAGAAGAAACACATTTCACAAAATAAAAACATTTTTCTTAAATTTTCAGAAGCACTTTTGGAACATCTATCTGTTTTTATTGCAAAAAATAGAATGTAATTTTGATTGTTGATGAAGAAAATGATTAGGGACAACGAAACATACGATTTATTATTAAGTATCGAGAAACGTTTACTTTACTTATTTAATTTTTTTATAAAACCATACTCATCTTATTAGATAAAAAGAAATAAAGTAAAACACATTAAAAATAATATATTCAAGTTATTTAAAAGCGGTATCAACAGGAAGAGGAAAATAATGAAACGTCAAATTTGCAAAAAGGTACGTATTTATTGTCTATCTTGTAACGAAAGATACTGTTCGCTCGTAAATACATAACAAAATGATCACGTGTATATAATCAAAGCTAGTCGAAAATGATTGATGTGTAAATAGTGTGATAAAGCGAGAAACGTACATTAGCGCGTTTACGCGCACACACGCTCGCGTGCACATAAGCGCGCGCGCGCGCGTCGATCGGGCGCGAGATCGATGATGCTCCGCGGAATTCCCGAGAAAACGATGAAATGATGAAGTAAAAAAGTCATTACGCCGCCTTAATCTACGCCGTCGTGAATATTGACCTTGGCAGGTTCTTTCGCGATTGCTTGCAGGAAAACATCGAAAAAGGATGTTATTCGCTTAACACGACAACAAAGGAATACACCCGGCCTTTTTCAGATTTCCGTCTTATTTCTGCTAACAGAAAAAGATTAAATCTGCCGACGATCCGGTTCTTTTAGATACAATAAACACTCTCGGCGTAAACAAAAAATTAATGGGTTTCATCTCCTAATGTGAGCGAAATTTATAAAAGCTAATGGAAATTTTCTCGGACAAATTATTCACTGCGCGAATAAAATACATTAAAAATATGCGGCATTGCTTCGACGTTTATTAACAAGCAATCGGTTAATTATCTTTAAAAAAGATATTCAAAGTCTACAATTTTTTTTTAAATTAAATTGAGTGTCAGTCACATTAGGAGAAGAAGGAAACTCAGCGTCGAAAACATTTTATCGTCTAATGAATCGAAAGTATTATAATAACTTAATGATGATGCGTCTGCTGTTGTAAATGACCAGTGGAAGAAAATCGACGTATCGACTCACAAGAGATAAAATCCTTCAAGGCTAAATTTTACCTTTTAGTCAAAAAATATTAAAAAAAAACACTCATATATACATGTACACACCGCAAAGTCTACTCTAAAAAGTACACACGACCGCCAGAGATAAAAAAAAAGAATCTCATTCGTCACATCTGCGTCTTACGCGATCTCTAGAAGGAGTATTATTAACGTCATGTTGCAGAAATTAAATAAGAGAAGAGAAGTCGGAAAATCCCGAGCTTCCGCTTATCACAAAGGTCGAGGCCGCGAGCGCCGCGATTAGGTCCGCTTAGTCGGTGAAGATGAGCCTGTCGTGGGTGTCGGCGGTCGCGGAGGCCGCGGCGCCTGCGGACGCCTTGGACTCGAAGCCGGGCAGGAGGCCGTCGACGGTGGCCCCGGCGTTCGCCGTGGCCGTGGCCGAGGCCGAGGCGTTGGCGCCGCTGTAGCCGCTGGCGTTGGCGTTGGCGTTGCTCGTCGCCGTCGCGCTGCCGCCGGCGTGCGCGTTTGCGTTGGAATTGGCGTTCGCGTTGGCTCCACCGATGGATCCTGTGAGCAAGGAAAAACAGTCGATAAGCTTAAGGTCATTGCATTACATTTTTCAGGGAATTTACTGTTGAAGAAATTATCAAGATCAATTTGTACCTGAAATGTACTTTTTAGTCAAGAACATTAAATTTAATGTAAGAATCCAAATAAGAAAGTGTGTTTGTTTTTTATAAAGCTTGCAGTAAATTTCGAGAAAACTATTTTGCTATAGAATGAATTAATGTTACTTACCGCCAAGACCAGCAGAGCCACCCAGACCAAAGCCAGGGAGCTTGACTTGGCCGCTACCACCGAGGTTGAAGTTCGAGTGGCCAGCACCACCACCGTGAGTTCCGTCCACAACAATCAGTCCACCTGCGTTGGCGTTGGCATTGGCATTGGCATTCGCCTGAGAGCCAGCATTTCCGTAGCCTCCAGCCGATCCCTGAGGAACAACTTGGAATCCACCCGTGGAGGGAAGCTCAGTCTTGATGGGGCCGTAGCTTTGGCCACCTGCACCAGCGTTGGCTCCAGCATTGGCAGCAGCATTGGCACCGGCGTTGGCTCCAGATTGGCCATAGCCGCCTTGGTTGCCGTTGAAAGTTGGTGGGACAACTGGCGTGTAGCTGGGTGCTCCAGCTCCGCTGTTGGCTCCAGCATTGGCAGCAGCATTAGCAGCAGCGTTGGCACCAGCATTGGCTCCAGATTGACCATAGCCGCCCTGATTGTTGTTGTAAGATGGTTGAGGAGCAACTGGCATATAGCTTGGAGCAGCAGCTCCGCTGTTGACTCCAGATTGATCGTAGCCGCCCTGATTGCCGTTGTAAGTTGGCTGAGAAACTACTGGCGTGTAGCTTGGAGCTGCAGCTCCGCTGTTGGCTCCAGCATTGGCAACAGCATTGGCAGCCGCATTGGCACCGGCATTGGCTCCAGATTGGCCATAACCACCCTGGTTATTGTTGTAAGTTGGCTGAGGAGCAACTGGCATATAGCTTGGAGATCCAGCTCCGCTGTTGGCTCCAGATTGACCATAGCCCCCTTGGTTGCCATTGTAAGTTGGTTGAGATACAACTGGCGTGTAGCTTGGAGCACTAGCTCCGCTGTTTCCTCCGGCTTGGGCAGCGGCATTGGCGTTAGCGCTGGCTCCAGCGTTAGCGTTAGCATTTCCGTTACTGTTACCGGACAGGAACGGGTTGTACTGAGGCTGCTGAGGCTGGGGTTGAGCTGGTGCTTGATAACTTGGCTGGTACGAGTTTCCACTGGAGCCTGAATTAACGTTGGCATTTGCGCTAGCTTGAGCTTGAGCTTGAGCACCGGCGTTGGCGTTACCACCTCCGCCCAAGAACGGATTGGATACGTAGCCGGGTTTAGGCTGAGGCTGAGGCTGAGGCTGGTATTGGCCGCAGGTTGAGCATCCGTTACCTAAAATGTATACGTATTTTTAGTATATGTTTTGAATTATATGACATTTGATATCGATTTTGCAAATCATAAATTATATGCACTAGTTCAAGTAAAAAAATATTAAATAAAAGATTATGAATTTTTCAATCAACATAAAAGAAAGTTAATAAAGATAATTAAAAAATAAATTTAAAAATAAAATGCATATATTTATATAGGACTTTAGGACTTATTAGTCTACTGAATTAAATAAATAAATAAATATAAATATGTAGACATCTCAATTTCAAACAACCAATAATTCTACCAATACTTTAACAAAACAACACAGACAATAACAACAGCTCCCAAAATCAATAACACGTTAGCTACACTTACTCATCAACCTCGAGTGCACTCACTCAAACTACTAACCATCCTCAAACTTAATTAATCTCTTAATCGCCCAGACATCTTCATCGATCATCTTGAAAAAATTATAAAAAAAGGTTCGAGAGAAGCATACCTCTCCCGCCAGTCCCCTCTGAAAAAGAGTCTAAAAAACAGCCATCTCACCTCTGATCGGCTTAGTCTCTTCGATAACGATGATTTCGATCGGCTGCCCTTGCGAAGGCCTGGGTGGTGGTGGCGGTGGTGGATATACGGGTCGTGGTGGTGGAGGAGGGGGTAACCTGTGGTGATGGTGGTGGTGGTGCTTCGGCGGGCCCTCGACCACGGCGATCGGTATGACGATCGTAGCGCCCTGACCGTAGCCCGAGGGCTTTACCGGTCGATACGAGCCGCCACCTACGGTGTTGGCGTTGGCGTTCGCGTTAGCGTACGCGTTGGCGTTGGCGTTAGACTGGCCGTTACCGTAGCCCATAGGCTGCAGGCTGTTGTTGTCGACGAACTGCGGCTCTCGCGCCGGGGCAACGTAGCCGCCCTGCGAGCCTCCGCTCTGGTAATAAGGCGACGATGCCTGTCCGTTACCGTAGCCTGTGTGTCAAATAAGTCACATCCAGTTGCGGCCACCGTGCCTCAGTTTCTTTTGGCTAGAGTGCACACTTAATAGTCGTGGAGAAAGTGGTGATGGCGATGAGTGCACGCGGTGCGGTGTTGAAGAGAACAAAGGATCGACGGCGATGAATTCACAGATATATATACACAGATGGATGTACGTAGACGGCGTGATCCTTCTATTTGTGAGGAGTGCGATAGAGACGTGCGGGTGTCTTCAGGGAACGAAGACATAAAGAGGGTGCGAGACGATACAGATGCAAATGGATCACTTTGTTGAGAATGATCAGATGAATACGCATTACAGTGTTCTTACCCTTCCTTTACAAGATAGTGATGTTTGCAGCTTTGATTTAAAAAATTTGTACGATCTCAAAAAAAATATTTTCCTCGTATAACAAGGAAACGACAAAAAAATTATCCTAAAGCATTGGACTGAGCAAACGAAGCATTCCATCAAGCGTAAACAGATGATTCGAGAAAGAAAGATTCGATGAGAACCCGTTATCAATAAAAATTCATTTCGCCAAAAACAAATGCGTACAGTTATAGACTGCCAACCAATCCCGAAGCACTCCATTAAAATTCACATCTCGATTCTTTCAAAAAAAAAGGAAAAAAAATCATCTGGACATTTCCAAACCACACTCATACATAAGACACGCAAGCACACGAATGACATTGAAACAGAGCATTCCACCTAGTGATAGTCGGGCTGGCCGTACCCCTGATAGCTACCTTGTGCGTTGGCGTTAGCCTGCGCGTTGGCCTGAGCGTTGCCCTGGCCGCCCGCGTTGTATCCCGGCGAGTATCCACCGCCGCCGCCTCCCTGGCCGCCAGCTTGTGCGTTGGCGTTAGCCTGCGCGTTGGCCTGAGCGTTGCCCTGGCCGCCGGCGTTGTAGCCCGGCGCGTAGCCACCGCCGCCGCCCCCCTGGTTGTAGTGTCCGTATCCGCCGTCGCCTCCCTGGTTGTACTGCTGGTAGCCGCCGTTGCCCTGGTTGTAGTTGCCGCCGTAGCCGCCCTGGGCGTTTGCGTTGGCGTTGGCGTTGGCGGAAGCGCTGGCTCCGCCGTACCCGTTGGCGTTGGCGTTGGCACTGGCGCCGGCGTTGGCGCCGCCACCGCCGCCGCCACCCTGGGCGTTAGCGTTGGCCGAGGCCTCGGCCTTACTGATGCTGCCGGAGAAGCCGATCGGACCCAGGTGGAAGCCGCCGTTCAGCGCGGTAGCCTTGCTGTGCGCGTCGGCGCCCGAGCCTCCGTGGTTGAAGAGGCCGAGGGGGTCCGGGAGTGATATACCGCGACCGCCGCCGTCATGATGTAAGATTTTGTCTAATAGGAGTCCTGGAAATTAATGATTTGATAAATTTAGTTGTTTTATAAATTGTAAATTAATTTGATTTGATCAATTTAGTTGTTGGAATACTTCGCTGTAAAAAATTAACCAGAAATTGGTTAGAAGGTGCATTTTCTGATCAATTTATGGTTAATTTTTTTGCAGGGTTAATTCAATTAGAAAATCGTTAAGATAATCAGTTAATTAATGAAATATTAATGTACATATTTTTTATATAAAATAATAATATTTCAAAATAGAAATTGTTAAGTAGTGCTAGTAATAAGTAATTAACACGAGGATGATATACTCTGGTTTGTTTTGATTATTAAACTAGTACGTCAACTGAATTCGGAACTAAAGTATTACACGGAAGATTAAATAAAATAGATCAATTATATTTGATTTTTAATAAATTACAAATAATCAGAAAAGTACCACAAAATATTTCAAACTTTCGCATATCAAAAATATTTCATTCAGCCACTTACAAAAAAATAATCACTGCAATTATACTTTAAACATCGATCCTTGCATCTTAATTTAAAAAACTTCAATTTTGAAATACTTAAAGTACGATTTTCATATATCAGAGAAACATTAATAAAAAATATTCTAACTATCTATCCACTTATTCCCTATAAATTAAAAAAAACCGCAGAAATCGAACTTACCGGGTTTAGCTGATACACCGCCCAGGAGCACGAGGAGCACTACGGGCACTAAGCACTTGATGGAACTCATGATGATGCGTCCTTGGGACTGGCACACCGAGCTCGCGATTATTAACGTTCGACTCAACGAACCGATCAGTCGCGGCTGTTTATCCGCGCTCCTCTCGATTCCGCTCGGGCTGTCAGTGTGCCGGGCGGTTCGGTATGACTGAAGACTCACCGGCCGGACAACATCTTTATATACGAAGGCGCGGTGACGCGATCCGAGCAGTGGCCTAGACCCCCGTCTACTCGCTCCTTCCGTTCATCCCTCCACCGCCTTCCTCCCACCTCCTTTGCAACTTTGGCGCCGATCGGGCAATCGGCAGCGGAGATCGGGTGCAACATCTCGTTATCGGGGTCCAAGTGTGACTTACCGTGGGTTTCCCCCTCAAGTTTACGCTGGGAAGAATTGCTGTAAAAAATATGCAATGGAATCGAATGCACTGATCGGTAAGCAATGGTTAGTGGAACAACTGACGGATTTAGTTGATTTAGGGCTTTTTTCGCTAATTCATGCAAAGTGTGTCATGCAGACTGTGGGATGCATCGGGGATTTTTGGTGGAATATTGGTCGCTAATGACTTTTCGAGCGTTAATCATAACGAATTAGGAAAACAGTGACTAATGGTTTAAAGGATGGGATCGGTATTAAAAAACAATTAAGTGAATGAAAAATAAACTAAGCTGTTGTTTAGCTTATTTTCGTACTTTGATAGCAATTAAAAGAGTGTTTCTCTGATAACAATACTATAGTTATATCAAAGGTATTATTCAAATTGTTCGTCGCAGCAAAAAATAAAAAGTAGAGTTCATTGCCTGTGATCTTGGCATCTAAGAAGTAAGGTCACGTCTATATAACAGAAATCTGATTACACTGAACTTGTATTTTATTTTTAATATTCCAAATCGTGTATCTTATAGTTTATATACTTAATTAACGTCATTATTTATTATCCAGTGGAAAAATGAGCCCTTTTGAACTTTTCAACAAGGTAAACAAAATAAAATTTTCGAAGTAACGATGTTTTTGTTATCTGTACGATGTCCCATTAAAATTTATGGAAAAATGTAAATTTAAATTTTCATAAAACAGCCTTGTCCGCTGTATCATACACGATTTCAGGCCTATAATGGATTAATTCCACCCAATTATATTTATCAATAGATAAATCATCACTTCTCAGAAGCGCGAGAACAATATACCAGATGAATATTCAGGAGCAATATAATTTAATTTTCACACCGGTATGTGGTTTTTCGGTGTAAATTTTCGATCGCGCACCTATGAATAATACGCGCGGACCTGTTTTTTCCAGCGACGTGGATAACTGGCGTTAGACGCTTTACGAGCCTCTAATGTGCTAAGAGAAGATGATGCCTGTGGCTTATCAGGAAATTCCCTGGCGCTGAGCGCGGCATATCTTTAAATAGGATTTTTTTTCGCAAATTTTAATGAATGCACTTGCGGCGTGCAGCGGTGCAAATTTCTGTTTGTGATTTTCGATAGTTTTCCTCGTATGTTTCTTTACAAATAAACTGAATTGTCATTAAGAAGGGAATATTTATCAGCTTCAAATTTATTTTAATATTTATTAGCTTCTTTATTAAGATTGCATACTAGGTTTTCCAAAATTTTGTTTTTGCAGATTGTAAGTTCTTTATTTTATTATTTATTGAAAAACTCGAATTTGTCTTGAAACTGTACGTAATAATTTACTATCATTTACAAAATTGCCGTACATAAGTTTACGTTACAGACGGAAATATGAAAACTGAAAAATCCGCATAAATTTCTCATAAAAAATAGTTTATTATTAATTATTTCAAGAAGCTTTTAATAAAAAGTTTGAAATTTTAATTATTGCACACTACAGATTCGTGTATTTGAATACATTTTGCAGTATAATTAAAAAAACGTTGAATACTCATTCTAAAATGAACCCATTTTTTAATTTTACAAGCGATAATTTGAAAATTCATTTTAAATTCGAATATATAATAATACCTCTTTAATTTTTTTTTTCAAAACTGCCACACTATACAATTTGTACTTCTCTAACCACCTCCCCGCAAAATTATCACCATTTCCATCTGCTCTAACCGCCTGTCTAATGGACCCCATTCCCTCTCCTCGCCCGCGAAAAAAAAATCGTTCACCTCATTAAAAATGCACGATCACCGGCTTCCAAGAAAACGCGTGATACCATCAACCCGGCGTCTTTGAAAAGAGAAAGAGATCGAAAGGTTTCTGGGTGAAGGACCACGGGGACGCCCATTTCTCCGGATCCGCGCGGGTAAACCCGAAGGATTCGGAAGCCGCGGTACGCGGAACCAGTCGCGTTCGCCACTCCCGCCGTTCTGTTCTCCAGAAGAGAGACGCGCGCGTGCGTCAGCGCGTCCGCGGCGTTAGCTCACTAATTTTAGTCCCAAATACGATCTTCCTCTTTCTCGCGCGAGCGGGCCGGTCCGGTTCCTCTCAAGGTCAGGTTCAACGACTGCGCGTGCTCGGCCGCCGATCCGCGGCATAAGTGCGCTAGCGGTAAAAAAAAATTATCGATTTGAAAATCGGCGATTTGGATCTTTTTTCGAGGCGTTGGGTTATCGCGTGTATGTTACTTTTTTAACGCAAACGGGAAACTTCTGTTTTTTCTTTTTAGTTTTTAATGTAGTTTGAACAGTTAGGGTATCGTGAAGAATTCAGACTGATGTCAATTTAAAAAAAAGATCGATTTGAAAATCGGCGAGTTAAATCGTTTTTTCGAAGCACTGAATTGCAGTGTTCACATTTTTTTGTGAGGGGATGAATGAAGGTGGCGATGGTTTCGTCTTTCTAGTTTTTAATATTTTTTGATGCTTAGTGGTCTTATGATGGAGTATGGATGGATACCTATTATTGATCTCCTCTAAATCTCAATTTATTGGGTTTATATTCTAATTTTTTAAAGTAGTCGTGTATAGATAATTTATTATTGGGAATTAAGCAACATGTTTTTGCGGACTGTGAAAAATGAATTTTTCATGTTTTTTATGAAATTAAAAAACTGGTGTAATCTTTCGTTCTGGTGAAGAGTGTTTCCAGAAGCGTGTCTGAAATATTTTCGTAGAAAAGTATTGCTATCAGAAAATGCCACGCAGCAAATAACGTCTCAATAAAATGATGTAACGACATTTAGTGAGAAATGATTGCGCCTCAAAAATGCTATTAATGATCAATAAAGTGTCCTCATCGAATTTTCTTGATTCCTCTTTCAGACGATGTGTAGCTTTACAAGATACTTATGTTTTTTTTGCAGACACGTGGAAGTTGAAAAATTTTGATTTCAAAAGCTCAAGAATTTCTTTTTTTGCTAATATACATATACATAACTTTTTTAATTTCATATTTTTATCTTCAATAACTCGATTCACCTACAGGTTATTATGCAAATCCTCCGTATTTAAGAAAAAATGTCATTTTAATCTATAAACTTGCTGTAGTACGATAAATTAAAAAAATTTATTTACAAGCATACAATTATTTACCTAATTTGCAATAGTGGCAGACATTCAAATCTTTCACTGATTATTGATACCAGGGATTTTTTTCATTCCGTCATTGGCCGCCTCTGATACACTGTACCACCTTTAGCACCTTTTCTTTCTCATCAGTAAAGGAATCGCCGGATCGTGCATCGATTCCACAAACTGGATAAGCGATACCCATCGGGTGTAGTCGATAAAAATCGCGCTCGCCCGGCATCCCAATGTCTAAAAATGAGCCTGCCAGGGAATCCCCGGCGCGGATCCGCCGTGACTCGGGAAAACCCTCGCTGTCCGTGCGAAAACGTCAGTCAAGTTCGCGGCTCGTCTCGAGGTTATCTCCGTGCGCTTGACCTCTTTCCTCGTTTTTCGCTTATCAATTGCGTGCGATTGATCGATAAATTTTCAAAATCCGCAGCTCGGGTTGTAGAACTTGCTCTTATAGACCATTGTTTTGTGAAGACTGGAAAATTTTCATCCTAAGGTGGTTTAATCTGAGGATTCAGTGGCTTTTTTTGTAAGATAATGAGCTGATGAGTAGCTGTTTTTGTGATGAATTACGGGTCAATTAGGAGGAATACGCAGTAGATCTTTTTTTCTGCCGGCGGGTGAAGATGATACATTGACGTGCGTCTTGTTGATGTTTCGGCACGGGTATACTTATAAGTAGCAAGTTTTTTGCGTAAATATTTTTTGTAGAGGTATAGATTTTATCTGATTTTTATTACATCTTCATCCTTAGATGGAATATTTCTTTACTATATTAAGGTAAAAGAATACATGTTGCGCGTGGGTAGGTATAATAATCATTTCATTGCAAAATTATTATGTGGAAAAAATTAATAAAACCTCCTTTACTAATTAACTTTAAGTAGAAAAACGTAGTTTTGCTTAAGTTTATTTAACACTACCGATCGTAAGAAAACGTATCTTCTTGTTTCTATCGGGAATAACGTTTCGTTTGCGACTAAACAGTTTGAATACATTATCTTATATAATAATATATAAAAGAATTAAACGCCAATTTCATAACTTTTATTTAATACGTTAAACATTAATTTCCGTATGCAAATTTAGAAAAATTCATTTTCTAGTTTACCTTGAAAACTTAATCAAAAAGTTTTATTAATATCAAGTTGCCTTTAGATTGATTCATTACGCTGTTACCACCGATAACTCATAAAAATGAAAAGCGCCAATCTACACCAACAAAAGATTATTAATTTAAAGCCTTAAAAAATTCAAAAAGATTCATAAAAATTGATAATCCAACGAACACCGTCAAACTAGCGTTTCAAATCTACAGAATCGATCTCAAAAAAAAGAAGCTAAGATAAAAAAGATAAATGAAAAAAAAGGCGCCGTTCTACCCAATCATTAAAATTCCCCGGCGCGCGATCGACGAAAAATCGCTCGATCGTGCAGAGAGAGAGGCGCCCGATAAAAAGACGCCGATGGAATACGCGGAAACGCGTCGCGCTCGGCGCCTATTAAAAGGTCTGCAATCGGCGTAAAATTTTCTCTGACTCATCCGCTCGTAAGTACATGCCTATATCTCGTAATTTCTTCGCGATCGCTGACGTAAGGGTCGCTCGCGTAACGTCCATATAGGCCATTAACGACGCGGCCAATCGCCGGCTGTTTGTATTTGTTTTCGCGTCGCGAAGATGCGCCTGTACGCGTGCGCCGCGCTAAGTTGATTTGAGCTGATTGCGTTACTTGTTATTGATGATAATGTGGAAAATCATCGGTGATTTTTATTTTCATTTTTGTAAGTCTGATGTCTAATGTGGATAAGTGAAATCGTAAGAAATTACTTAACGGCGTGATGGTTATCTGTGTATCGAAGAAGTGAACAAATTTTAATGTAAATTGAGCGAATTATATTCATTTATTTTAATTTAGAATTAATAAGTATGTATTTTATTTACTTTAACTTACTGAGTGTGCGAATCGTAAACGATGGATGGACTAGAATTTTGGATAATTTACTGTTACGTCCGCTACATTTATTATAGACGATGAATATTATAAATCTATATTTATAAGATTTTGGTGAATGATTTATCGCGTTAATAAAATGAAGATTCTTCAGATCCTTAACTTACACTGAGATTAGTGTACGTCACGTCTTTGTTGATTGATCACTTCGAAATTTTTTCAATGTCTCATATTTTTTGCAACTTTAAAAAAGCATTAAATCGTTAAAAAAATTTAGTAAGCTTCAACAAAAAATTCACAAGTATGCAAGCGTCGCCGTTTCGATATCCAATAAAAATTCACACATCCTCGTTATGTCACAAGCGCACATTAATTGCGCGAACCGATTGGGATGGATTCTTTGAAAATCGAAGTACCTACCCGGTCCGTGAGTACCTGCACGCAACAGTGAGCCATTGGGAATTTTCGTGACAATCGGTGAGCCTGACGCTAATTTAGAAATACCGCAGGACGTGAACGAAATGACGAACTGGCGCTTATGTTAAGAATCGACTTATGCAGAAATAATTTAATCATTCGATTAGTGTGCGCTGGAAGCTGGTGGTTTCTACGATTTCAATATTTCCACGCGGTTTCGCTAACGAATAACTATAAATAACCGTAAATTAGTTATGCTCCCGGCTTTGCTCGGAAGAATAATTTGCGGTCTGAGATTCTTCTTATCAGCGGGTAAATCGTTTTATTCTCATGCTACACAATGACAGGAAGATGAAGATAATTTTAAAAATATATTTGCATCTATTATTGGAATTGATTACGTGTGAGCTATTTTTGTAATATACAATGTTCCGACAGTACTTATTTCGTGACAAAACTGCAAAAAGTGATTTTCTGTCTCGAAAATTTCACTAAAAGCGATTGTCTACGTGGCAGCTTTAAATTTACTTTTCGTTGCTATTATTATACGCTGGAAAGTGCTTTTGTTAGTAGCGGTAATTCATTGCAGCCAATATATTTAAAACAAACAATGCTAATTAAAAAAACAGGAAGTACTTAATTCGCTGCTTTTTTCGCTCACTTCCGACATTTTAAGAACTATGATGCTTCTTTTGACGCTGAAACTACAAGCTTTGTTACGGTGTAAAGCAGCATGTGGTTTTATTTCGACGACTTCAGCTTCCTACTACACTCGAATGTAATTTGCCAAATCCGAGCGAAATTTAAGCGTGAGAAAATCTGTATATTGTATGTTAATTTCTACGGATTTGGTACTCTTTGTTACTTAGAACAAACAAAAATAAAACAATAATTAAAAAATGTTTATCTAAATTTTAAGCAAACTCAAATGTCCAGGATTAATCTAAACTCACGTGAAGGATAAACTATGAAAAAAGAACACACTAGCACGTCAGCTTAACGACACATTCAGAGATTTTTTATTGTCAATATTGTATCTTGAATTATACAGTAAACTAAATTAGCTTATCTACAAATTAAATTAAAAATGAGACTATCACGTCGTAATTAATGTCACTTTAAGAAATACAACTAAATGTGTACACGAGGTAATGACAGTTTCTATAGGATTAAACGAAGAACGTAATACTGAATTCGTGTTTTGATTAATTTTAATTAAGCGAAATTCAAAATATATACACTCATACTTGCAATAATTGTCACAATATTCGTTACAATTATTCATCTAGATATATTTCATTTGTAATTTTTTCCCCATTAACGCACCATATAACTATATTGAAACTTTATAGTATAATACGCATAATATATTTTCTTTCAAATATTGACTATTTTATCTTCATATGTCATCCAAAGGCAACGCTATTTCATGTTCGGTGATAAAATTAGCTCAAGTCGTAAATTTCGTGCAAATTCATGAAAAAAAAGTTCACTACGATTTGAAATCGGCTTTAAAACGAATATCTTTGCGGAAGAATTTTGCGTTGGAAAAACTTGTGCTAACTTCTTTTTAAGATTAGAATTCTTTATTTTACTTCGACAATCAATCAATGATCGCGCGTCACGTGTATATATGCATATTGGCGTGAAGGAACAATAGCGGATTCGAGAAAAAACCATCGAATCACAAACTTTAACACTTATATGTTTTGTTAACGTGGAGAGGATCGAAGCAGCTCTTCCCCGTCGTACTTTTAATCTCTAACAAGACCTTAATTAGCTTCCTTTACAAACATCAACACTCATTGATTTAGACCGAAAATATTTGTACTTGGGTCTCAGTTCCGACATCCACTTACTGTTTTCTCTCTTTCTCTTTGCGACAGATTTTACGTGGAGTATCTCGCAATATTCAATCGAACAAAATCCTAACGATCGTAAGTTGATTTTTTTGTTTAAATATTATTGCACTCATATATCGATCACAATAAATCAACGAAGTAACTTTCACTACAACGAACGTATACACTTGAATTCCTTAAAATTAAATACAACCAGAAACTATTGCCATTGAATCGATCGTCCAGGCGGACTTCGAGCGATCACCGATCAGCTCAATGGTAGGGCATTTCCGATTGAATCGCAAATGAAAAATAGTCTTCGAAGAGTTTTTTTTTATTGTCAATGAAGCGCAATAAGAGTATATTGCATGTTCACGGTTTCACAGCTCGAGATAAATCCTAGCATGTCGTCGCGCCTATTCTCTGTTACGTTTCGAGGACGGTCTAAAAAGTAAGCATTTTTTTCTCTTATCCCTTCTTTTTTTTGGCAAGAACGCAGTTACGTGAGATTCCTTGCTGAAGCGGCGATGCGATGTGTCCACGGAAAAATGGTGCATTAAAAATTACTATATAGTCTCTCGATAGCGCAGAAAATTTCAAAAAATCGGCATGAATTTCAAACTATAGTCATGTTTTAAAATGCCTAGAAAATTATAAAATATTTATACTAAAAGTAACTGAATTTATTATAAAATTTACTAGTAATTAATTTTCGTTTTTTCCATTTTATCCTAGCTTTATATTCAAGACTATATCAATTTTTAATGCAACTTATTTCTCCGTGTACATAGGTAGTCGTTATACAAAAGGAGAGCAGTGGGGTAAAGGGAAGTAAGTAACTTATCGCTGCCTAAAAAAGATCGAAACGCACAGATCGGAGCCTTGGAATCAATCGAACGCTGGAAAGAGAATGATCGGTCAACGAGTTGCCCTATATACATAAATCGGGACGTCCGACCGGCGCGCATCTGTGCGCTTCAGAATGATAAAATACAATTCGCTCTAATTCGCTTTGGCTCCCTACAGGCTATTCGGATCAATTGACGTCGTGGCCACTTTTATTTTTCTCTCTCGGTGCGTTCGCTATTTCTGAAATCAACGAGGCGGTCGGGGACGTATAAACAAATGTAAAGTAATCACAGCTTCCTATTAAAGATACTAAAAATGAAAAGGACGTTCGCTCGGCGAGACCTCTTAGTCTTCCGCGATTGATACATCGCACTGGCTGAGAAATAACGTATGGAAAAATCAAGTGCGTATGAATAACTTTGAAGTGGAGCTGACTTGATTGAAGAGTCAAAAAATTGATAATAAATTTTTGACATTTTGCAATTATAATAGCAATTTCTTTTACTATTACTAAAACAAGCTGTTTAAGTAATTTATAAAAATTTTGTTTCAATGCGATTTAGTTTATTACTGAAGTTTTTGATTATGAAGGTGCGATTTTGAATTACTGTTGAAGTATTTTACGACATTTCAAATCTTTTTTACGAAAAATAATCAAGTACAGACCTCAATCCGCAAGAATTCTCTGCGCTAATTTTTTCCTACATTATTTCTCGCAGTGTATCTACAGTTTAACGAAGAAAATAATTAAACTAACTATTGGGACAAATAACGGCGGAAGAAGAGAAAAAATCTCGCGGGAAATGAAGAAACGCATGTAGAGTTGTTACTCCCGTTTCGTTAATTGAGCTAGTACGGATCTTCGTCGTTCGAAGAGGAGGCCGACGGTATCGCCGCTTTACATAGGCGGAAATTTTTTGGATGGATCGTTTTGCGGCGGACTTGATTTTTCATCTACTTTCCCGTTGTTCGCGCTGACCTCATTCTCCTGCTTCTCGGCCTGGCGGACCATCTCGTAGTTCTTTAAGTACTCGACCACGTGCATGTGGCCGAACGTCTCCGCCTCGTCGATCGGTCGATTACCCCATCTAAAATTTGTTTATGAAAAAAAAAAGGATAAAGTCATGTGTATGAGCATTAACGAACTTACGTTTTGATGTCAAATTTTTTTCTTAAGTATTTTGTTCTTTAAAAAAAATCTGACGCAAATTACCTTAGGTATAGTATATATTTTTTTAAGTGCGTTTTTTTATACTTATTAAAGTACGAAGGTGTACTAATGTATTTAAAATTTAAATTGAGTTTATGTAAATTTCTAATTTGATCTAAATTAGTCGGAGATAAGAGTCATTATACTAAATAGTAAAATCATTCATAACGGTACTTACAAACTATAGATATTGAAAAAAAATTGTAACAGACTGTTTTTTTTAGTTTTTGTTTAAAATTACTAGAACTATAGTCAAATTTTCAGAAATAAATTTAAATATAATAATTCTAAATTCGGATTAGAATTGATCCCTTGATCAAAACTTCTACAAACAACTCAGTAAGTGCGCGCGCAATTAGTACCTAATTCCATTTTAACAAGACCGCCGCAATTACGAAATAAATCCCCGTTTCATCAGGACTAAGCGTCGCGCGTCACGAAAGCTCGGTTACGTCAGGAAAAGCGAGGAGCCGCTTATGGAAATATGAATTCGAGGCGCGTCGATTTCAGCGGGCGCGGATTTTCCCCTCGTTACGAGGCAGCGGAAAAGTGTTTCGCCATTCACGCGCGCGCGCGGCCCATTCATACGAGTCGCGGACGCGTTCCTCACCTGTCCTTGGGATCGTGGGGAACCCCGCACTGCTCGATGAGAAACTCGACGCAATCCAGATGGCCTTCGCTGGCGGCCAGGTGGAGGGCCGTCCGGCCGTCGTAGTCCGAGAGGGTCATGTCCATGCCGCTCAGCCGGTGCCTGAAAACCAAGCGACGCTCCCGTTTATTACCGATGCCTCCGGGTATATCTTTTATTTCTTTTTCTTTTTTCTTTTGGACGGAGTCCAGCGAAGCTCGCGCGTGATTTACGCGACCTGGCTTCGGCACGTTGCTTTCGTCGTGATTGTTTTTCAGTGCCGTTTTGTTTAGTACTGCAGTTTTTGCGGATGAAAGTGCGATTTTCGAAGGCAATGAATTTTTAAGAAATAGCTGAGTTTTGGAAAATTTATATACTGGATTGTGTGCAACGATTTGTCGAAATATTTGAGATAAATGGACTGTGATTTTTGTGATAATGATGTACTAAAATTAGTTTAATTCTTTTAGTATGCGGCTTGTTAATGGCAATCTCGTTCGAAAAATGAAATGTAAAAAATAAAAAGCAAACAAAAACCATGCTTTTCAATTCCATATAAAAATTTATTGCCATGAAATGTACAATGAAAGCTGCTAACAAGTTTACACACAAGCGTAAATCCAAATTAAAATGTACATTTTATTCATCTCAACAACGAGCTGAACATTTCTATTCTGTACAAACCCTATAAAAATTCTATGTACAAAAATCAGAAACTCTCAAATCTACACAAGCTCCCTAAAAAAAAGTCACAATACAATCACCTGCATGCAAATTCCTCTAACATTGAGCAGTGAAACCACTTAAATAAGAGACTATTTCACTTATTTTATTATAAAAATCATCAACGTATTACAACAATTCGAGAACTGCTGTCGTTAACTAAGTGTATCTGAGTCAACTTCACGTGAAATCTCATCCCTCCTCAAAAAATGCAAATCAGCCACAAGCAACGAAAACCTCGGACTCTGATCACGAAGCCGCGAAGAAACCACAAAAGAAAAGCAAACGATGAGAGACGTGTCTAAGCGATGTGTTTGCTCGCGCAGCCATTCAACGCGCGGCGAATAAACAACCAGAAGCGCGATCGGCTTCTACCTCAAGTGCGTTTGGCGACTCACCACTCCAAGCAATCTCGCATTCTGCCGGGCCGGCGTTATTAGTCGTTATTGTCGAGTGGATCCGCGTTGTTTGCGTGTAAGTGCGTTAGTATGAGTAACGTGTTAGTACATCATCTCCATTGTATTATCCCACTTGTGCTATGGTCTTTTATTTATATTTTTTTTCAAACATTTAATAATTTATGCAGTGTTTAACGTGTGAACTAGAAACAATGATCCGATGGTTATTAATTGGAATCTCATCTCTTACGATTGAGTAGAATATTGAAAAACTAAGTTATGTTTCCGCACGGTGTAACTGGAAAATTTGTTTTGCTATTGACGCTGGTTTGTTCATTACATGCAGTCACATTAATGTTACTAAGAAGCGTAAAAATGGTTTGCTTACTGGAAGAGTATCACAACTGGGGATCACAAATTTTGTTGAATTTGTCTTCACAATTAAAAAATCACGAAAAAAAAGTCATCATTAACTCTAAATCAACAAATATACAATCAAGTACCGCATAACTAAAAACTCCAAAAAAAAAACACAAAAGTCGTTTAAAATCAAACCCAAAATCCATCGTACGAATCCAGCATGCAATAAAACGCGTGGGAAACGCAGATCAGCTAGGATCTGGGTACCTGCGCATGGCGGTGATATCACCGCTGGCCGCGCTGAATAGGAGATTGACGATGGACAGTCCCTTGGTCTCGTACTTGTGTCGTCTGGGGTCCTTCTTGTTCGTCGCGTGCTTCAGGTTGTCGTACCTGTGGAAGTTGAACTCGTTCACCAGCTCCTCGCAGAACTGCACGCCGCGGCAGGAGTTGCCCATCGGGTCCAGCGGCGGCGAGTACGTGCAGATGCCCATCGCGTTCGGTATCACCACCATCATCGCGCCGGACACGCCCGATTTCGCCGGTATGCCCACCTGAGGATAGATAATTTCGATAAAATTTTGCAGATGCGCGTACGTTCGATGCGTTAATTTTTGCAGAAGTTCGTTAAATTATAATTAAATTTTACGTTCGCATGATTTATGCTATGATTAACGAGTTTAAAATTAAAGAAATTAATTACATTTACAAAAGGATGTCGTGTCTTTTAAAACGCATTCAAATTTATTTTCTCAAGGCAGCGCGAGGCAAAATTACCTTGAAAGCGAATTGACCACTGTAATCGTACATTCCGCAGCTGTGCATCAGGCTGAGCACATCGCGGACGCTTTCGGGTTTGAGCACTTTTTCCTCCGTGATGGGACAGATGCCGCCGTTCGCCAACGTCGCTGCCATCACTGCCGTCGACTCGCAGTTCGATTCCATGGAACAGCACTGCAGGTGCAAAAAGAACGTTAAATTTGTAATTATAACTACATTTCAATATTTCAATTTTGTCATTCAAATATTTTATTATTTCGTCAGCGCTAAAACAAATTTTTTTTAATATCAAGTTTCAATTTTGTCGTTTAAACTATTTACTGCTTCATTTTAAATTTACGCGCTGAAGACCGGAGTGACGATAAAATTGAGGAAGGTGATTTAATTACCTGGAAGTAGAAATCCATGTTCTCACGGAAATCTGTTTTCTCGGGGTAGCAGTTGTGCTCCTTCATGTAGAAGCCGAGGGCCATGTTTCGGTCAGCTGCCTCGCGCTCGGACAGGAAGACCGCATTATTGAATGTAACATTTTCGCCGCCTGCGATCCTCTTGAAGTAGTTCATTGTAAAGTCGAATTTCTCGGCTAAAGTCATCTCGGGCTTAATCAATACTTGCAGTAAGGAACAGACCAAAATAGCACCGGCGTTTATCATAGGATTGTGCGGCTTTTCTGTAATTTCATAGATCAATTAAAAAACTCGTAAAATTATTTTTTGTAAATTATATAAAAATTCAATTTGTACATATTGTGCAGCATAAAACTGTACGTTATAGCTGTACGCTTCTGTACACGTGTGTGTAGATAGCAAAAACGATGCAAAAGGATTACGTTTGAACGACGTGAGTGATGAAGGATGGAAAGTAGAGGGAGAAAGAGAATTGATTAAATCAGGCGGCGTGACAATGAACGAACGTTTCACTGCCTCAACTCTGATAGGTCAGCAATCTCTGCGGAAGACGGGATGGTAATCAAATGTATACGACAAGATTGAACCGTGCAAAGCAATTAGACAAATAAGACGACAAAGAATCGAATTGAATTGAAATTTATCGTGAATTAAGATGTCCAGATTCTCAATAGTCCTGACAAGTAAAGGAACAATTTCTGTTACAAATTTTTGAATTACAAAAAGACACAAATAAAATTAGTGGAGAGGAAAAACATTGCGTTGCCGTTTCTATAATAAAAAAGCATATTTTAATTTTTCCTACAGATAAGCACATATTTAAGCTTTTTTTAACAAACATTTTTTTTGCTGTTTAGAGCAATCTCCGGAAATGCGCTAATCTTCTTAGAGATCCTGAAATTTTTTTAATTTCTGTCGGTAAATTAAAATATTCTTTTTTTTTATTAATAGCGATGGTCGCGAGTAACAATTAAGATTTTCCTTTCATATCTTCAACGCGAATTTTACATTTTTAGCCTTAAGTGCATCTCTAAGCTTGCCACAAAAATCACAAAAAAGTAAAAAACAATTGCACTTATCCCCCCCCCTCCCAAAAAACAGGTAACTCACTATTATGATCGAGAATCAGCTCGTTGAAGTTGCGCCCGCTGGGCTCCTGGCCGATGTACTGGTGGACGACCTCGGGCCCGAGCCTGTCCAGCGCGATGGCGTAGGTGAGGGGCTTGCTGCAGCTCTGCAGGGTGAAGGGTATCGTGGTGTCGCCGATGCTGAAGCGCTGGCCGTCGGTCGTGCAGACCGAGACGCCCCAGTAGTCCGGGTTCATGCGCGCCAGCTGCGGAATGTACGAGGCCACCTTGCCCTCCGTGTTCGTCTTGCACTTCCAGTAGAAGTCCTCGATGTGCTTCGTGAAGCCCGGGAAGTCCGGGATCACGAACTGGTGGCGGAAGGCCCGCGAGATCAGCACTATGTTCGGCGCCACGATCCTGCGGGATTTTTTTTTTCGTTTGCGACGGTTAGGGGGTGCAGGTGAATTTGTTGGGATGTTAAATGGATTGTACGCTCGCGTAGATTTTTTTTTAGGTAGTGACGAGTGAACGTCATTGTTCGAATCTTTTGGTACTAGTGGTTAAAGAAGGTATTGGAATTTTTATTAAAAAGTAAGATATTAATCTGAGGTAATGCAAAAATATTGAAATGTAAAATAATTGTGTTTAACTGTTTAGTGATTTTTTTTAATTATATCACTCAAAAAAAATTAGTTTCAACTAAATATGTTTTTGAAACTGCTAAATACTTTAGTTTCAAAAATAATTTAGTTACTATGATTAAACATTTTTACAAAGAATTAGTTGTTTGATGATAAGAAAAATAATAAAATTGTATGTAAAAAGAAGTACGAACATCAGAGATAAAAATTACTTTGCGAATAGTATACTACTTAACTTTGATAAGTAAGTTTTGAAGTTTGACTTTGTAAGTTTAAATTATATAGAAGTGTAACTCCCATTGTTAAAAAAATGTTTTTTAATTAAAATGACTTTCTTTGTACCTTTGAAACTGCTCTCTCGTCAACTTCTGCGTCTCGTAGGACAAGCCCTCGTGACCCGACTCGATCTGCTGCTTCTTCAAATTGTCCGTCAGTTCCTGCAGTCGTGGATCATTTTTCCTCAAGCCGGTCGTTCTCAGGGCCTGGGCAGGAAAATTTTGCACGATTTATCGCTCGAATCTTATATCTATCCTTTGGCTATTTACAAAGAGACTACTCACGGCCAAGAATTTTGCAACATGAAGTAATCCAGTCTCTTCGTTTTTGAACATGTCGAAAAGGACATCTTCCGCGTTGGTCGCCTCATTCTGATGAGTACTAAAATTCAGAGGCAAACGCTTAGGCATTTTACTAAAAAAATTTAAATATTCATCTTTTTCAACGCATGTCTTCAAAATAAAAGTAAGCTGTAGAGATATTTTTACAGAAGCTGCGGTTAATCAAGCCAATAAATCAGCGTCTAGTGTAATTGATGGTGCAATTATACGTAAATACAATTATTACGAGAACATGAACAACTGCAATTACACTGATACAAGAAAGTTTTATTAATCTGCCATTTTTAATAAAAAAAATTAAGCATAAAAAATTGCGATACGAATCAGGATAAACTACTTTTTTAAGTATAAATTTCAAGAACATCAGCAATAGGACTATTCCATGCCATTTAGTATGCCATGGTACTCACTACATGTAATGACTGTCGTGAATGAAGCTGTAATCGCTGCAAATAATTGAAGATATCGTAAAATTAGTATTAGTAAAGTAAAGATCACACATGAATCGCTAGTTGTTAAAGAGAGCGAAGTATACCGACTACCCGAAAGTAACTGAAAGTAGACATCTCCTCATTTTTATTTATATTCAATATGCAGCACAGTAGCAATAATTAGTCTCATTTTTTAATATCGTAGATAAGATAGGGACTAAATAATGAATTTAACTCAGAAACTAATAGCATTATTTTTCACCATTGCCTATATCAATTTGTAAAATTTAAACCAGGTTTTAAATGTGCAATTTTACTTTTAAAATATTATTTTCATTAATACAAATCATGTCCGATAAAAATTGTTAACTAACGACTGAGATACCGTATAAAAAACGATCCAGTATTGGAGTCTAAAATTTTGACCTATTTCTTTTTTTTACAAAGAAAATTTCCACCAAATCCGAGATCGGAATTAATTCCTACATCCTCCCTAATAAGCGCCGATATCGAGCCCGGCGCTCAACGGAAGGACCTAAATTACCCGGCGCCGCGTAATTTTCGCGTTGATCGGGCGATACGATCGTCACCCCCTCCCACATACGTACTCCTCGGTCTGGTGTCGATAGCGGCCGAACTCGTCGAAGTCGTCCATGCTCCTCGCCTCGCGACCCACGATCGACCCCGTCCGCGCGCGCCGCACTTTTATATACCGGCGCCGACGGTTGCTACTTTTAAAGCAATTGCTGACTTTTCTGCATCATTGATCTTTTAAAGACTGATGGTCTCAAGTGGCGCTTTTATTGCGGAGGTTAACTTCTTTTTTTCATCCAGACGCGAATCGCAGTATCTTTCCTCGGCGATCCGCATTGATTTGGTGATCGATTTTTTTTATCGAGACGCGAGGGGGTATACTTTGCGGAAATAGCTTTGATTCGAGTAATTACACGGGGTGAAGAGGCTAAATTTAGGAGAACGCGAAGACAGCCGTGAGTTACGTTGTAATGGGTATTGCCTTGTAATGGTACGAACTGATGGGGTAAAGTAGATCAAGTGTTTGTTTGGATCGCTGAAGTTAATTGGGGTTAAAAAGTGATTAGTTATTTTATTTGATATCTATAGTTTAAATTTAGATTTAAAAAGTGATTTATTTAAAATCGAAAATTAATTTGATTTATTTTATTCATGATATTATTATAATCAAAACCTAAATTTTAGATCTAATATTATTTTATATAAGCTTCGTATTTCTCTTAATTGGTTCGTCGTACATACAAAATCAATATGCAATTAAATTTCGCGCATAATTATTTCCGTAAACTCGCTTAATAATGAAATAGAAATTCTAATTAAAAGCAAACATTAAGAAGAAAAAGTGCTCGAACGGGAAAAAAGCATTGCAGTACCCGTATATAACAAGTTCATTTAAAATTCCTTTTGTAAGGGTGGAAAAAGAGAAAGTTCGCGGCAGGCAAGGTACTGGTTGTATTGAGGCCAGGTGAATTTTTACAGACATTGTCTCGACTTTAGTACACGCGAGGAATTTCTCAGGCCACTCGAGATTTATAGTCGAGCGAAACTGACACGCACTCGCGACGGTTGCGTATCTGCACTTTTTTTATCACTCAAATTTTTTACCAAATTATTTTGTCCCAGGTATTACCGTAAAAAGCATTTCTATTTTACTGAGTGTTCAAATAAATGACTTTCGAAAGGGAGAAACATATTTTATATCTGTCATCTGTCGATTAAGCTTGCAGATTATGAATAATTTTATGAGTATACTTTTATAGCCTATGTATACACATATACATATGCGAATTTGACGACTATAATAAGAGATATCAATCTTCGCTACATAGATGCTTACTCTAGGTTGCACCTTAATTTCGAAATATTGCGATATGCGCACGAAATTGAATATCCCAATAAGATATATACCTGAAATAGTTACACAGTGCGGTGCATATGGTGGGTGTTAAAATTTAGTAAGTTAGCAGTCTAGGAGGTTATCGTAAATTAGTGTCGGGTAAGTTCTTAGCGGTTTGCCAAAACAGTTCAAGCGCACTTTGATGGTGAAAAGAAAAACGTAGAAGTCAATAGTTTATTACCGTGTCTGCCCGCGTTCGAGCTCCAAGGCACTTCCGTAAGAGGCATCTAAGTACCTCGCCGAGCCGAGTTTCGTGGACTTTGGCACAGCGGCACGTCTCTGTGAAAATAATTATAATGTGGTATTAGCGATTTTAATGAACGTCGTCGAGGAAAGTTCGAGCTTATACTGCATTTATTTTAATGTTGCGCGAATTTTTCCTTCTTTAATGAAAATTTTTTTATAGTTGTTATTTGAATTGTTGCAATAATACTATTTTTGGAATATTAGTTTAACTAAATATAAAATTTACAGATATTTTCGGAACTAATGGTCCATGTACTTGAAATAATAAATATTTTAATTATACTATGTACAGCAGCTTTAACTGACTAAATGGAGGTTCAAGAAATATAAATTAAAGGTACAAATGAAATTATTTTTAGACGCTAAAACGATGTTTGCATTATTTCTGTGATAAATCGTTTCAACACATTGATACGATGAAACGATTTAAGATTAGTACGATGAAAATTAAATGAGTAATTGAAGATGTTGCACTTCTTTCTCTGAAAATCTTATAGAAAAATTTAATACCACAAAAAAATCAAATTATTTTATTTTTCATCACAATTCATTAAATTATTCTCTTCGCTATTTATTACGCGAAAATGCCCGTATCAACGGATTGCACGAAGTAAATCAGTGCAACCCCAAAATCCCCGTAAAAAAACGTTATCGAACGCCAAGGCGCTCGGACGCGGAATAGCGGCGCTTTCGGTCAACGTCGTGTTTATTGATCTTAGCTCTCTCCCGCGCGCGGGGCGATTCAACCCCCGGCCGCGTCCTAAGCGGAAACCCCGCGCGTGTAGCAAATGCGGATAAGCGAAGCGTAAACGGCTGTTCTTTTCACTGCCCGATCCTCCACCCCTCCTCCCGACGAAATTGCCGCTATCGAACTGCCAAGGCGAGCACCTGCTTTATAAAAACTGCGGTTTCCCGGCGGCCGTTGCGTCATCGTGCGAAAGTTGCAAGGCTGCGCTATTTTCCAGGCGGGGACCGCGATGGTGCACAGTGACGTATGTCAAAAATTAAAAAAAAAAATTACTTTGTTAAGATTAGCTCGTAGGAAATTATAAAATTTTAATTTCTTTTGTATTTTAAAAATAAAAGAACCAACAAAGAAAAAGAAATGGGGATGAAGTGATGTGCATTTTGCGTATTGCGGAACCTATTGAAATTTTAAGCTTCGACTTGACTAAATTCCAACGCACTTTATCGAACTTTCAGCAACGAAGGACAGGCGCCTCGTTAAGCTTATCTCGCGGAATAATGTCAATCGGCGATTTTCCGCAATTTTACCGGCGAACGCAGTGTAAATTATCTTTTCACCGTATCTAAAAAACGAGCGGGTCAATCTGGCAATCAACCGAGCAACAAAAAATTCATTTGTATTTATTTCAATAAAGTTAAATAATTTTGCTTCTATTTCGTAGCTCCTTTTTATAACTTTTTTCGTACGATAGATCGTTGCAAGCGGCCACGCGCAATTGGACAAGGAAAAAAACGTCTCGGCGATTTTCGTCGACGCGGCGCATTCGCCGATGAATGACTCCGCGGCCGCCGAGCGCAATCGCGAATTATTTTCGGCCCGGGAAATACGGTCACTGCCATCGCCCACGTGGCCACCGGGAGACGAGCTCCCAGACGCTCGCAGCCGTTCCGCGATCGATCACCGCGACTTCCCCGCTCGCGTTCATCTCCCGTCGCTTATTTCTTCTTTTTTTCTATCTCTCTCTCTCTTCCACCGCGCCGTCGAAAATTTGACGGCTAAGGCTATTATGTAAAGTGTTTTTGGATCTTTTACGGCGGAACTATCTTTACGACTTTGACGCGCTTCTCCTCGGGTAAGGTCGACGAAAACTCCGCGTGCATTTATTAATAGGTGAAACAATTGTGTGCACAGTGTACTATATTTTTTGGCGGTTAAAGACGTATGAAAAATGGTTGATTTCATTTTTTGGAGGTTTTTTAAAATTAGTGTTTTTAGAATGAACAAAATAGCAAGTTGGTGAATAGATGAGTGCTTGGGTTATTTTTAAATATTTTACATAATTTTATATGTACAATTATGATAGAAAATTGAAGTAGTAGTTAGAAAAGAACCGGAACGAACTACACGGAAAAAAAGATTTAGTAAAATTTGCTACATTTTTATAGTAACCAGGGGACATACTCGATCGAGATAGAAACACACGGCGCCTATAGATTTATGCAACTTTTTCAATTAAAACTTTTTTTCTATCATAAAGCAATTTGATTAACTTCAACCCAAGTTCAGTTAAACTACGGCACTTCAAGTGTTTTGCCATCTCTTTCAACAATAAAAGAAAAACAAACCGTTTTCTCGGAAAGTCTAACCTGACTCGGCACTTACTACTGCTCGCTACAATTTCCCTTTCCCATTCATGAAAAAAAGCGCGCACATAGTGAGTAGTAAAAATTTCCCAGCAAAATCTCCGTCTACCCTTTCACCCATTATCCAATCACCAAAACTCAAATCTCCAATACCTCCCCACCTAACCACACAAAAAAATCCATTTCCCACCCCCAAATCCCAAATCACACCCTCGCCCGTCTGTCGATCGACCCCATCTCGCGTGTCTCATCACCCCTCGAATCCCTCGTCTCCCCAGGCAATTGCCCTTCGCACTCCCGGATCCTCCGCTCCCTGGACGAAGCCGAGAAGAAAATCAATATACATCGGTACCTGGAGTCCGGCGTGCAGTCGCCTGGCCGGTGTCCCGGTGGGCTCGGGCTGCGCCCTGAGGAGCCTGAGCGCGCGCAGGAGCGCCTCGCGGTACATCGTCGCGGGTGGCCTGACGACGGGCTTGCGGGGGGTTGCGCGACGACGACCCGACGACGACTACTACTGGCCCCCCGCGCGCGCGCGCGCAGCTCGCACCTGCAGCGCAGCCGCCGCCGCCGCGCGCGGCTAAATCGGGGACATGCGCGCCGCCGACCAGCCGAAAAAGTTGTACGCCGGGTGCGCGCGTGCCGTTGACCCAGCCGCGAGTACGGGCTCGACGTGACGGAGGCGCGTCTTTTTAGTGCGCCGGTGGATGATTAGCGGCGCGGTTATAGATAGACGTGTTTTCTTCGACGGCGTTAATTTTGCCGGCAAAGTGGCTTTTTACGCGGTCCGCGGGGAGGCGCGGCTTCGGCTTGAGGTCTTCTTCAAAAGCGCCTTCGGCCGGTTGCACAACAGTCACTGACGCAGGTCGCCGGTTAACGAATGTCGATTAACGAGTATTACAAATATTATCGGGCTAAATTTAAAAGGCTTTCGCGTACATTTTTGCGGGGAGGATTTACAATGCGACGTATTTAGAGGTGTGAACTATCCGGAAATTTTGATAAGACTTAATAAACAATCAGTGTATATATACACATTGATTTTGTGGACAAATATATAATTTTACATCGATATATGCGATACTTGATTAAAGAACTATTTTACGCTTGTCGCACCTTTCAATCTAAATGAAATTGCAAGAGCAAATTTTCATTATAAGCCTTTCAAAATTACCTTTCAAGTGAAATTACAGGATGCTCAACTGTAAAAGTAATGACCCTAATTTTCCAACATAAAACGGAAACGATGTGGAACGACATGAAAAATACGTTACTTACGATAAAAGGAAAATAATTAAAACGTTTTTTTCTTTTGGAATGTCAATAAGTGCTTTTTTTATTGTCTTGTGATATTATCGATGGTTCAATACATTAAAGGAAAGATAGAACGTAAAAGGCGATGCTAGTGTAGGCGCAAAATTAACGAACACTCATTTTCCATCGATTGAAAATCGAGAATTAGTTTGAGATCTTCTAGTTACAATCTTTGCATTTAAAATTTTTGTTCAAAACGCACATTTTGCGATAAAAAATACCCTGATAACATAAAGTAACCGAAGTACAATTACGGATTATAAAATAATTACACTAGATTTAGTCTTTGCGTCGTTTAACTAATTCGCATTAAATTATTACTAGCTAATCTAAAAATTGCTACGCGAACGTACTAGAGTGAATTTTTTTTTAAAGCGATACTACAGAACTATTATTACACGTATAGATTTACAGAAATTAAGTACAAGACGCTTCGTAGTTACAATTTAAAGCTTGGAATTTTAAAATTCCCTTCGTCTCTTATTCCTACACGTTGTACATACAATTGTAAATAGAGTAATACAAGGGCAGTTCTTTTTTTCATTAAGTCTATATCAGAAACGGGCAGAAATTATTTTGCAAAATATGTAACTATTTCATAAGGCTTTGTGTTAAGTCACTGTGTTTTGTACCTTTTTTTAAATTCCTTTTCTTTGAACATGTTTGATTTTTAAAGTGTCAATACTCGTTTATATATCGTTTGCTTAAAAGTTTATTCTTATTAGTACACGTAATATGTTTTCGTGAAATATAGTTATCCAGATTTTCAAAACATTTCATACCTATGTCTCTTAATGTAGTTATTTATAAACTTAAGCTTTACCAATATTCTTAACACTTTGGTACGCATTTCTCGACGTCTATTTATATGCCACATTGTTTCAAGTTCTTTGTATTGCACGCAGCATCATAGCTACATTCGCATTTCGTTAATTTATTAATTCTCTTTTTTTAATCTGTATATTTATTGCAACGCATTATACATAAATTGGAAGACCCTAAAAACGAAGCACAACCCCATTAAGATATTATTACACAGTTCGCTGAAAAAAGATTTTTACTTTTTATAATTATTATTAATGTGAATAGTTTTTAATGGAATAAAATAAAAGCACATAATGTATAATTCACACACGCATTTAGCTTCGGTCTTAAAGTTTTCCAATATTTTATTTGTTTCATAAAAAGTATAATATTAATAAATCTACGTGCTGTTATGCACCTATTTTCAATGTGGGTGCAATTTGAACATTCTGGGATGTGTTGTGCTTCCTTTACATAGATATTGCATAGGATATTACCTCACGCTCCTCGCAGGATTTAGATAAGGATACAAAATGCATATTTACACACTTTTTAATCTTGTAAATTTGTGCTTTTAAAAAAAATTATTAAGCTTTTGTTTTTAAAAATAATGTAACATAATGGATAAACTTGTGTGCGATAAAAAAAATTGATAATCTCATGCAAGCTCCTCCGCTCAAGGAAACGCAACGATTTACGTGCAACTTATTATCACAAATGGCAAAACAGTGCACAATGTAGATTCAAAATGACATTTAAAATAAACATACAATACAATAGGGAGCGATTCTCGAGTTTGAACAAATAACATCGATGTGTTTCTACGAGACTTTATAACAAATTTTATTTACAATTAATATTACCTTACAACTAAATTTTTGATTGAGATTCTACTTGCTAGGATACGTAAAGTTAGTTCGTCTAGTAGAACGTTTGACTTTGCAAAGTGGAAAAGTAGAGCTCGCAAGTCATTGTGAAAGTAGCGAGTGAAGAAGGCAATTTTATCGAACATTCCTGAGATCGGAGTTTAAGGCATTTGTTTGGTCTGGGTGTGGTCCGCGTTTACAGTTAAAATGTTAATCAGAAAAGTTGGCGAAACTTCGCAGACAGAGAGTTTACACTTCGTTCGTTGTGAAAGGAATGCTTATAGATATCCAAACTATTGCCTGCTTCAAAGCTGCGAATCACGCATCATGAAAAAAATTGCTTTTTTATCTCGGAACTATGTCTTTTGAAAAATTTTCAGCTGATTGTTTTTTTCACAATAAACAATTAGGTTTTTAAACACAGAAAGAGACTTCATCTTAAGATATTTTTGAGTGAAAAATTTTACTTACAGCTAATTTTGTAGACGCTTAATACAAACATTAAAATTTTTCTCAAAATGTGATAATAAGAGGATCACAGAGGATATTAAATAGACAATTACGAGACAATTAAATGTCCTCACACCACAGTTTTAGCATTCAATCTAAAGTTTTCAAGACTCATCACGCAACGGCATTTATTAAAACATCAAAGAATTAAAAAATTCACAAGATGTAAAGTTTAAAACATGCAAAAGCGTAGAACACGATTTTTTAGTAAATACCTATAACTAAAATGGTCAGTCATGGAAATTTTGCATGAACTTATATGCTACAAAATTCCACATCAAATTTTGTTTCTAATTCGCAAATAAAAATTACAATTTTTATATAAATTGAAAATGCTAATCATCTTTCGATTCGAATTTTCAAGTATTCTCTAATACTTGCATCGCTTGTGAACAAATCAAGCGACAGATCAAACTAAAAAAGAAGACAGTCGTTTTTACACCTCGTTCTTGACATCAAAAATATCATTAATGATCACTTCAAATTTTGACATCAAAATCGATCAAGGACTATCTCCTTCTTCACCAAATTCACTCTTCACTTCTATTATACAAAAGTCTTGTCTACATCCAGTATCAACAGACTCCTCACAGGCCTCGTATTCGTGGAGCGATGAAATCGTTGCGATGACAGATTACACGGTACATTTTTCAGACGTATCGTCGCGTATTATAAAGTTCAATCGATTAGATAGTTTATCCTACCATTGGATTTCAAATGTCGTCACTTCAACGACAAGTCATGTATCGCAACATTAGACTGTTACTAAAATTCTGTACCATTTCAGGTGGCTTCGGCGGAAAGTATCTTATCTATAAAGTATTTATGCTTATCGTATAAAAAATTTGAATAACAAAATGTTAACAAAGAAATTAAATAACGCGATTTTCTTGAAATTTTCTCCGCCAATCATCCTACTTTTTTTCCACACATCAAAAAAATACATGCAAATAAAATTTACGAAGTAGCATGTCTCTCGCAAGGCATCGCCGAAACCACCTCAAAACAGCATCTCATCGCCGCGATTTTCCCGTCCACGAAGAGGCCAACCCCAGCGGCGCTACACTCGCAGATAGTAGCAGTCGTCGAGGGGTAGCCACTCCTCCTACTAGATAACGGTGTCCTGGTAAGCGGGCGGCCCGCTGAGCACGAACTGCCGCTGGCTTTGTCGGACGAGGTCGGTGCGGCTGGGCACCTGGGGGGTGGCGCGCACCCCGTGGTAGTTGCTGTAGCTGGAGCGCGCGCTCGCCGGCCGGTTCCCGTACAACTCGTCGAGGTCCTCGCCGTTCAGGCTCTGCGTACTCGTCTGCTGGAAGCTCGGGTTCGACTGGCCCTGCCACTGCATCGGGCTAAGCGGCTCCGCCGGGCCGACGTAACCACCACCACCGCCGCCGCCGCCGCCGCTGCCTCCGGGCATCGGCGCCCCCTGCCAGCTTTCCGTCAGGTTGCGCGTCGAACTCGCGCTCTCCCAGTGGGAGCTGCCCAGGTTGCCGGGGTACGCCGCCGCCGCCGCCGCCGCCGCATCCTGGTTCCAGATGTTCGGCGAGGATGCCGCCATGGCGCCCATGTCCGGCTGCCAGCCTTCGCTGCCTGTAAAGTGAACTGCGATTTTTGTTGTTAGATTTTTATGTTTTTTTTAATTACAGTAATTAAGATGACTTTATTACGATAATGAATTCATCATTAAGAGATAATTTTTATTATACATTTCATAATTGCAGAAAATAAAAATGATAACATTTACTATGAAATTCTTGCAAATTTTACATAAAAAAATTCTGTCGGTGCACAACAATCAACCTTAAATAAAAAGAAAACCGCCAAAACTCACCGGAATTTCTATCGCGATCCCAGTGTCCCGATATCCTGTCATAGTTGAGGGTCGCCTGGGAGAGCGACGTGACGTTCTGATTGGTGAGTCCGCCGATGGTGGCCGGCGCGTTGGCGTACAGGCTCTCCTGGTGCTCCATTATCCGGTTGACCGGGTTCTTGCGCCGCGACTGCCGGACGGAGCTGCGCCGGCTCGAGCGCCGGGTGCCGTCGCGCGATATCACCGAGCGCCTCTTGACGCGGCGCGGCGTCATCGGCTTCGGCGACACGTTGTCGTGCTCCTGGCCGGCGGCGCCGGCCCCGACCGCCGACGTCGGCTCCGGCTGCGTGTACTCCACGCTGTACAGCGGCCGCGGCTGCTTCTTCTTCTTCTTCCGCCTAAGTTGAGCTGCTCGCGCGGCCAAAGACATCGAGGATTAATTCGAGATGTGTATACAAGGGTGGAGAATTTTTTGGGCTTCTCATGCTGATGGTCGTGTTCGGAGTGGGTTTATGAACGGTGAGTCGAGGTGTCATTGTGTAGGTAATTGTATTTGTATAGTTTTTGGGTAAAAATGGAATTGCTAAGAGTAATGTTTGTTTTTTTTTCTGTTTTTTAAATAGTGATTTAATCAAGACCAATTTTTAATTACTATATTCTATAAATGATCTTTTAAAAATATTGTAATTAATGTTAAACACTTAATCTTGACTAGTAAATTTACTTCTGAATAAACATAACAAGAACAATTATAACTGTATGTTAAGTTTAAAAATAGTGTACTTATTGTTAAATTAATGTATTAATTTATATTAATTATATATTTTTCCTCTACTTAAAAAAGGTGCAATAGAAAAATTGTATTAACCCAACAGAAACCCATAGAATAAGTGTTTGCCATGAAACCAGTGTTAAAAGATAAAGGAAGAAAGAAAAGTGAGGGATTAATAAATAAAAAAGCAAGCGTAACGTGTTTTTTTTATATTGCACTTTTATTATTTTTTTTCATGAAGCAAATCCTTTTTCAGATTATTTATAAATGTGTGTATCGTTACAGAAACGTTGCGAAGAAATGGAATAAACTGATTGATGAACGTAACTAACGAGGAAGGTACTCAACATGTGTCTTTTCAATTATGCAATTTAAAAATAAAAAAATACCTTTAAGAGTTAGGTATTATAATTTTTATCGACAGAAAAACGATATAAAATTGAATAAAATTACTATTTTTTGGCCAAAATTTTTATAAATTTCTGTAATAGTTTTTCTTTTTAATTTAAGTGCAATTAAGCAGATATACACCCGGGGTACCTTCCTATAAGAACTAAAGAACACATGTAACAATAAGAAATAAGTTAAATCAATATATAAAAAAGCTAGGGGGATGAACATTGAAAAGAAAGTACCCGAACATTAACTACGGTAGTCCTTCGCTCAAGGATCCTTAAAAAATAATGATCGACAAATTCTCGACTGACAAGAATGAATCTCGTTCCTTCTTTTGGCGTGGAACGTACTTATTTTTAAGTCTAGTAAGTTCGTTGCATAAATTGTAAAACAATCCACAGCACCTCTACTGAAGAGAAGCGTTTTAAAGTACAAAACGCAGCGGATTCCACGAGAAAAAAAGGAAGCGTCCCTTAATATGTAAAACGCAAAATGCAATCAGCGACAGTCTGAATAAAGTGATGTCTCTATAGGCAAGGAACACACGCGACTGCACTGAAATTAATCTCCGCGAAAAAAAACATCTTTTAACTCTTTCTTGTCTACACATCATTTGGTACGAATTGTTGCTTAATCGTAAAAAAATTACGTCTACTTTATCATGTAATCTAAGCTTCGCAATCTTTAAGCTCGAAGATAAGAAAATTTTTTTTGCTCACTTTTGCAAAGTCAAAGTAATAGTCAACTTTTTTATCTTCAATCGGTAAAAATTATACTAAGGCTTATTAACTAACAATTGGCGAAGAAAATTGATTGAGGGACTAAAGATTGAAGTTTAACTATGTCATTTATTTTATGCAAATTTAAAAAAAAAATATGACTTGGTTGAACTTAAACCTTTAGTTCACAGTCAATTTTTTTCAATCAACAAATATGTATGCATTACTCGACTTTTTACCCAGACTACACCCAATATATACTCAAACTACTGCATAAATAATAACTAATTTCACTGCAGTTCCTTCAAGACTGAAACTCTACGAAAGGGGACAAAAAAGTACATAAACACTTTTTCAGCGCGTCAACTCGACAGGCAGTACACAGTGATCTACCAACATTGATGTTTGCGATGGAAATACGTTTTTTTTTTCGATAAAAAAAATGCTGATGTATAAAGTACAAAATATATTTCCATCGATGAAGGAAACTACACTACGGTAAGTCGCTAGTTTCGTCTAAAAAAAAAGAAAAGGCGTCAAATGGAAATTTCGTTTGCAGCGCGCAAACGAAACGCATTCATCGCGACTCCCGCCGTAGCTTATCTACGTATCACAGTCTATCAGTGCGTTATCGCGTTTTTTTTTAAGTCTATTCGTGCGACGGACGCGTCGTTGTGCCCTCTGAAACGCTATTTTAGAAAAATCTCCTCGATGTAGATTGTCGTTGTTTTATATTTTATTTATTTCCTTAAGTCCTAAATGTTTTATAAACGGTCGCTATTTTTATAAACTTTATGAACGATCGTAATTTTTTATCCGACATTTATTGTCCGAAATATAAATTTTTTTATAAATGTTTAAAATCTCTAAAAATATATATATATTTTTTTTCGTACGAAAGTGTAAAATTTTGATACATCAAATTGTTTGAAAAATCCTTTCCAAAGGCACTTTTTCCGAAATATGAAGTAGAAAATTTGTTGATAATTCTTTATACGCTTTGTGCACGCGCGACTCCTGTGTATATTTGGCAAGTTCAGGAATATGCTGTTTGATTTGACACTACTTTCAACTATGTATCTAGTTTTTCTTTTCTACTTTGACATTTACAAATTGCCATTTTGACACCGGTTAAATCAATACTGTTAAAAAAAGTGACTTAATTGACGCGTATTCCTGCGCAAGTGATCGCGTGCACTGAATTCTTCTACCTTTTTAACTAAATCTAAATAATTTATTTTTCTATTATCTGTAACAGATATATTAAATTAATCTATCAATGAACATTTAAAACAAAGCTTTTCGGTCTAACTTAATAAATACGTTTAACAAAACTTTGAACCTATATTTAACTGTAATCCAAATTGTAACATTGAAATTTTTTTTTACTTTGAAGTAAAGAATATTTACATCAAATTTCTTACGAAAATGAAGTCCAACAAACTCAAAACATAGAACTAATAAAAATTACAATAACACTTGGATCCTTCACGAGAAGATGAAACATGGCAATACCCTAAAAGATCCGATCGCCCTCGAATCAGTGCACGAGATCGTCAAAAGTAAAAGTCCGTCACAAGATACACCTCGTCGCGTGAAAGTGTGCGGATAAAAGTCTCAAATCCAAATAGAATAAAAAAAAATCTCATCCCGACGCGAGGACCTCCAGGCTCCGTCGACTCAGTAGTTATTAACGAACATGGACATGGGCCGGTTGTCGCGGCGTCTGGACGCGTCGGGCGGCGCGCGCTCCCTCGGCGGCGAGTTCAGCGTCTGCTCCTCGGCGGCGAGCCGCGGATCCGAGTGGAAGGAGCGGAGCCTGGAGGGCGGCGGCAGCGGGGGCGGCGTCGGCGACTGCTGCTCCCTGATGTGATCCGCGTGGACGCGCGTCGGCCGGTACGAGTTGCGATTCGAGTGGCCGGGGCCGCGGGCCGCGGCGCCGTTCCGCGCGAACTGCCGCGAGCGCATCAGCGGGCTGTAGGCCTGCAGGTGGGGGGCCGCCGGCTGGATGTACCTGCCGCGGCCGAGGCTCGGGCTGGGGCTGTGCGCCTCGAGGGAGGCGTAGTCGGGCCGCTGCACGGGCAGCTGGTCGATCGGGCTCGAGTAGTCGGCGTACTCGAGGGCGCGCAGCCGGCAGCTCGCGGCGTCGGCGCTGCTCAGCGAGCCGGCCGTCGTCGTCAGGGTCGCAGTGTCCGGCGGCGGCGGCGGTTGCTGGGGCCTGCCGACGCGCGCCGCCGGTGGTGGCATTGCGGACGACGGCGGCGCCGCCGCCGCAGGCTTCGGGGCGAGGAAGCGGGGGTTGCGTGCGTCGCTGCTGGCGGGCGGCGGCATTAGCGTGCCGTGAGAGGAGCGGTGCGAGCCGGAGGTCGTGGTGGCCGTGTTGCTGGGATAGTAGTAGCTATCGCCGCTGCCCGAGTGGGCCTTGCTATGAGTGTAGCCCGGCGCCGGGAGCGCCGAGTAGCTAACGTACATCGGGTGCAGCGGCGTGTGCCCCGCCATCCCGAAGTCGCCACCGCCAACAAAGTCAACTGCAAAAGGTTTAGGGCTGCTTTTAGTTCCCTGCTCTGTCTCCTGAGGCTCCTGCGTCTTCGCGGTTGCTCTAGTGTTTTTCGTGGCTTTCGCTATTTTTTTATTCTAATTTCGTACGTTCCCTTTTCAAGTTCATGGAAAAGCTCGAGGATTCAGTTTTTATTATGTTCTCGTCGATTTCTTTCGTTGTTCCGACACGGCTGCGGCTGAAGTTTCACGCGAGAGCGCATCCAAGTCGGTCATATTTTGCAGCGTTGATTTAAAGCCTGCACTTACAGTGCAGCGCAATTATTGTTTTTTTTTTTTAATTTGTAACTAACACATTTTATTCTGAAGATATAACATTTTTTTTTAATTTACACTTTTTATTTTGAAGCAAAAATTACGTAACGTTTACCCTTTCCATTATTCACTTTTCATCGATTCGATACTGCTGGCGTAAATGCGTATAGGTTGCACATTGAACTGCATATGCGATAGAGAAGAAGTTCAGTCTAAGCAAATTTTAATCCGATTATCATGCTTCAAAATATGATCGCTTACAGGCGTAAAATAATTGATACATTTTTTAGCTTTTTCAAGTAGCCATACAACTCTATAAAAGCAGCTCAAAGAGTAGAGAGAGAATTACTACAAGTGCTACCAAACTATGTATACGTACGCATGCTCAGCGTTATTGAGTCCTTAAAATTTTCCATGAATGTATTTTTAATCTTTCAAATTTACTGCTAAAGCTTATACAACAAGCACATTTAAAGATAAACCACGAAAAATCGTCTAAATTTTGCGCTAAATTTGCAACATCGATATATAATTAAAATCTTATGCCAAAAATTAAATAAGCTTAAGAATTTCAATGAATATTTATGATATTTAAATGTTTACGTTACGAATTATGTACCACGCAAAAGCAAACAGTTTTCATTCACACCGATGCAAATTCACCATGCAGACGATTTTTTTTTCAAGGGTTAAACTTACCAAAACGGAGGGTCAAATCCACCAATGAAATCAACTGTAAACCGACAACCCTCTTTTTAAGTGACTTTACCATTACCATAGGTTAATTAAAATGTTAGTCACCGCGATCACCGCAGATAATAAGAATTACAAGTATATCGTTCATAAAGTGTGTGGTTCACTCATAAGCATCATTCACTCCTTAGTTATGAATATGTGAATTTTCTAGCGTTAAGGTGAATTTCATGTGGTATGCAGCTCAATCAGTTGATTAAATGACACTCGTGATCGAAATAATTTTAATTTACTACTTACAGCTGTCGTCTTCTTCGAGAAAAACTCGGCTCAGACAAATCCCACCGATGACCGCCATGACCTGCAAAATTATTAATCTTTAATACAGTGGAGATAATTGCATTAACAATTTCTTAAATATACTAAGAATCAAATGTAAAAGCAATTTAAATGAAGATAAATAAAAAATGTGGTGAGTCCAAGATTAGAGAAATTAGTCTTTGAGAAAGCAAAATAGCCGCACTAAAAATACAGGTTTTGGCATCAAATTATCAACTAACCGCCAGCAGACATTGGGTCGATGAATGTAAAACTTCAATGACTTCATAATCTAAGACGCATCCTGTCACTTCATCGGGTCGGACAGGCCTGTACACGTCTGGCCGATCCGGTACGGTGTTGTTGTAATGCGGTTTGCATCCTGGTCCATTGATTTGCCACCAGGAAAAACTGCCGGTTCCCAAATTCAATAAATCGCTATCCTGGAATTCAAAATAAGAGAAATTATAGCAACACTCCAAATATCCGTTTTAAAAGTTTGACGTCAAAATATAATTTTATTACTTTTTAAAAGTTTGACATCATTTATGAACTTTCAAACTTTCATTAATTTAAAAAACATTAGTTTTCTTTCTCTTTGACGTCGCCCACGATAAAAAGAAATCGTTAAAAATACTTTTCCTCGAGAGAAACATCAAACATATCGTAGTTTTAAAAAATAAATCTCGAGATCAAAGCAAGCATCTCGCCTCCGCCTCCCATCCAACAAGGCCGTTACAAAACTCTCGCTTATGCAATTCGATCGATCCTCGCCGAGCGAGAGAAAAACAAAATAAAGAAAACTTAAAACTGGAGCAGCAGCCAATTCAACGAGCGACTCGCAGCTGACTCTAATAAAGCAGGATCACAATACCCCCAATGGGTCAAGTGTAGACACGAGGCAGCGAAGGGAGAGGGATGACTCACCTTGTCCAAGATCCCTGCGTTGAGGTAGAAACACGTCAGAAAGATGTTCCATCCCAGCCACAGACCGTTCCACACGCAGTACTGGAAAAAAAGAGAGAAAAAGAATTGCGTGAGACTCGGCTCAATTGATCGGGTCCACCGGTATAATTGGAGCGCGAGGGCCGGCGTCGACCCCCCCGCCGGCGTGCGGGAGAGACGACCAGGCCAGACTCGCGAGCGTCCGCTTCCTTAAGTGAAATGTGACTAACTCTCTAAGAATGCCCCCGGCAGAAGCGGGTCAACGGACTGCAACGGGAGCCCCCAACGAAACTTGTTGCTTCGCAAGCGTTTTCACGCGATTTCTCACGCTCCTTATCGCACTCCGGCTCTTCCACCGTGAAAATATATCTAACAACTGATGAGATTAGCACTAGCATTTTTTTGTTTACATGTGGTTTGCATTCATTATTATGTAGTTAATTATTAATAAGTTAAGTTTACTTTTGGTAAAGCATTTTTAGTAGTAGACAGAATGAATGAATGATTGGTTGTGTAAGAATCTCACAAAAATTTGAATTTGAAATTTGCACCTACTAAGAAAGTCTACTCCGATTTATGTAATTCGCAATGAATTTTAATTTTCTCGGATAGTGTAGCAAGCAAATCTTTGCAATCAGGATCATCACACTTGCAAATTAGGTGAAGTAGATTTGCTTGGCTACTTGGTATTTTAAGTGAGAGAAAGTCGCATCAATTAGTATCTTTTTACTGCAGTTTTCACTTAGATAGGATTGGATAGTAAACAGAGCTGTTCTCCTTAGCTTGTGTAATACTTACTGATATGATGTATTTAGGTCGATATTGGAAAGCTCCGAAAAATCCAAGAATAACAAAAATTATGTTGAAAAAGTTGACCAGTATCGGAACCCACATAAAACCCAGGAAATCGAATACTTGGCGCTCGATGGTTGTCACCTGAAATAGATATGTACAATATAAAATACTGATTTCAAATATCTGAAAAAAAAAGAAATAAAAGCAACATCTATCTATTGTGAAAAAAATGAAATCCTTGAAAAAAATATTTCTCTAATGGTTCTATTAAATGGTCTCAATTTGTGGCAATTATTCTGCAACTCAGTCATTCTTCCAATTGTCGTGAAAATAGAGACACTTTATTTAATGATGAAAAGAATAGAATTTAGTCTAGAATAACATGTTTAAAATATTTAGTTTACATTAAACAGAAATTTAGATATTTAGTTTTTTATTTAAAAAAAAGACTACAATTAAACAAATTAAATTCTTTATTGCTTTGAAATAGTCAATGTTATATAAACCAATGAAAGTTCAACTCAAACCAATGAAAGTATTTTTAAATACTGCAGTGTTGAAAGATCTTACTAATTTATTTTGGTTCTGTTGGTAATTGTATTTATAGAAACGTACTACTATCAGACTTAATAGTTCTCAAAATTACATTCATGAAAAACAAGCAATAATTTAAACTTTGTAGTTACGTTTTTCAATAATAGCTTGAAAATTATTTAAAGCACAATAATGCGATAAACAAATTAAAAAATTGAATTATCAACATTTTTTTAAAGATCAATTTAACATCAATCACATGCTGTTTTACACTTATTTTGAGATAATATTTTATTTATCCACATGATTTACTTTTCTCAAAGATAAAACTGACGTCTTTATATTCACTTGAAAAATAAATACTACCATATATTAGTCTACACTTATTGGTCATATTTGAACATGTTTGTTTAATATTATAAAAATAATTAATTCAATGCAAAAACAAAAAAAATAGTGAATTAATTTAACACAATACTAATAGTTTTTATAAATTTGAATGTGCATGTATAATTTGTTTACAAAACAATCAATGTATACTTAGTAAAGAAAAAATGTAATATTTGTTTATTAATATTGCATGTAATTAGTAGAGGATCTTAAGAAATCAGAGGAAATCTAAGTCATCCACTTAGACTCGTCAGATACCGGAATAAAAACACCTGCAAGTCTAGCAATAAATAAGCAACCTGTTTCCAGCTGATTAAGTTTTTCTTAGATTGCATGACTCAGAATGAATCAGACAATATATTTTACTAAGAAAAACCGCAAATTGCACTCTGAATAAAAATTGAACACCTTGCACCTTATACAAGAAACAAGTGAAAACATGCTCCTCTAAATTCTGTGCAAGCACCTAATTACCACAACCGCGAGTCCCCTCCGTCACTAATAACACAGAGCTCCGAGCGCAAATAATTTCACAACCGTCAAAATGCAAAACAGCCACGACTCCACGTATTCCTCCTGACGAAGCAGGAAGTAAGCAAGTACATCTCGCGCTGTATAAACAAACGAGGCAAAAAGAAGGAACAGGTGCCTCGCGCAACCCCCCTTGCACCTCGCTCCAAAAAAAAAGGCAAACAAAGGAGCAACGAGACAAAACGAAGGCGAATCTAAGCAGAGTACGGATAAATGATGACTCACGAGCTGTAGGGTGCATATCGTGAGGAGAAAGTGCCTGTTGCTGCAGAGTCCCATGTCATCGGCGCGACGCCGCGGGCCCCTGCGTCGCGACTTGCTGGTCTAAGCTGGTGCACTGGGCGATCACTACTCGGGCCAGCGGCGCCTCGGCGAGAGCCTAGCGCACGGCATATCACCATCGGCGGCCGCAGCGACGACGACACGCGGCGCGGTCTCCTATCTCCGCGACGACCACGACGTTGCACTCGCGGCGCTTGCTCCCTTTTAGATTATCGGCCCTCACGAGCACCAGCGCCGAGGACGATGCGCCGTCGCCATTTTCTCGAGCGCTGGCTCGTGGACGTCTGAGCAGCCGCGAGCAACGGCCACAACCGTCCACCCCGTCACGTAGTGTGCCGCGACTCGCGCTAGGGAGATTCGTTTGGGGGATTTAGATGATCTAGGGGATTCCGCGGCGGCGGCTTGAGAAAAAGCGGGAAATTTGAATGCTAAAAAAATTATAATTAATTTTTTGAGTAAATTTTGTAATAACATTTGTTTAATCTTAATTTTAACAAATAGAAATTAAATACACTATATTTTTTTAATAATAAAAATTGTAATTTTAATGTTAATCTTAAAAAGATTATTATTAAATAAGGTAATATAGAATTAATAATGATGTAGAGCATACTACATCCAACTGTAATTGGTTTAACAACTATAAACGATTTTAAAATCGTCATTATAGTAACATTAAGACTTCGCCGTATTTTATTTACATTATTTGATAAGCCATTAAAAAACAATTACAATACATATCAGGCTATTTTTGAAGCCGTTTTACGTCTGTTCATTCAAGTGTACCAGCGCAAATGTTGCGAAACGATTTGTCACAATTCGAACTGACTACGCGTAATATCACTTTTATGACTCGCCAAAGGCATTAAAAGTCGCGCCTGGCGACACGTTTCATTAGTACGCCAGTGGCTCTCAGCTGGATTCCACGATCTCCCAGCAAAATGTTTTTCAAACTCGCTATTTTCTTTACGCTTCTGCTGCTGTGCCTCGCTGCTGTCGCGGCGCCAGTCAACAAAGGTATATACCGATCGCCACACATACATTGTGCGTACGATCAATCGCAAAACTAAGAAAACAATTGATTTTTCGAAAATAAATTCTTTCCAGAACTAGCGGCAAAGTGTCACTCCCACTGCGACCGTGAGTAGTGCAAAGCTTATTATAATCACAATGGTGAGCGTTATATCGATTTAATGACCCGAGTGATGTGTGCACAGGTCGATTCGTGAAGCACCTGACCGATCGGAAGGGAAAGCAAAGATGCTACGAGCGCTGTAATGGTATTTATAACATTAGGCATTATAGCTTTACAGCGCGGTGTAATTAGTGGATAATTCAAGCTAATTTTCAAGACGTCCCCTTTAATTTTAGATGATCCGAGCTTCTTCGAAAAACTCAATCAATAGTGGCGTTTGAATGTCGAAAGGAATAGAATATTCGTATCCAGATATATATAGATGAGGCTTGAATGCCAATGTCAATTTATGATAATTCAATTGTTTACTGTAAATTTGAAAGGTTATGGATAAATAAACACTGGCACGATTACTAAATTTTTATGTTAATTAAACTTTTTACGTTTACTTTTTGCGCGACGGCAAAATTTGTAATCTTTTAGATTTCGCGCAAAAAAGATAGTAAATGATAAATTTCAGTTACTTTCTTTGCAATCGTAAATGTTTGTCAGCAGATTAGTCAGATAAATTTACTCGATAAAGGTTAATTAGTCATTTAAGTATACATTAGAGTTTCGTACAAATTTTCGGTTTTATCATGTTTACGGTACTACGATTTCTTCGACGATACTTTGGATTTTAAGGGTAAGTTACTTGCTTTTTATAGACACTAATTAAAATTAAGTCATTATCCTCTTTCTTAATTGTGTTATCTTACAGTATTTAATTACTATACCAAACGCTACTTATTGAGCACACAGATAAATTTAAATATTACATTTAAAGAAGGCCGGTAATAGGAATTTTAAAAATATTTATTTAGAAATCTAAAAATAAACGTTTACACAATTGAAAAAAAATGCTTTTGAGTATCTATCGGTATAAAGATAACCAGTTTTCTCATAAATTATGAATAAAAAACTAAACGCAATAACAAGCATTCTTTACAAAGAATTAATCTTTACTACTATTTTTATTCTTCAATGAAATCCAAATACGAAATACTTAATTTTACAATCAATTAATTTACGAAAAAAAATCCCAAAAACACATTTATCACTAGTCACCGTTTGTCGGAACACTAAAAAGCGCGCTCTTTAAGAAGCCAAAAAAATTACTATTACCTTCGCTCCTTTTTATTATTCATCGAATCAAAATAAAACATTTAATTTCATACAACAAACATACACCATGTAGAAAAAAATTTTCAAAAAACATAGATCCGCGTCATCGCAAACAAGTCCGTCCAACATCAAATTAAACCATCAATTTTACACATTCAATTCCCCAACCAATAAACTTGCGTAAAAAAGCAATCTCAAAAAACCCGCACGCCCGTCAAAACTAAGCATCCTCCTCAAAAAGTCCCCCAACACCGGTTAAACATCCGCATAGCGGTGCCGGCGAGGCATCCGCTCGCATCTCAATTAGCCCGCTAGCGTAACGCGTTAACGGCCCGAAAAATCCACGTCCCTTCGAAACGCAGATCGGCCGCCGTCGGGGAGGCAGCGTCAGCAGCGGCAGCGGCAGCAGCGGCGCCGGCGGAACAGGTGCGACGATGGCGCGGCGCGTAGGCGTGGATGCGCGCTGAGGGGCGAGGGGCCGGCGGCGGGCAGCCGCGGGCCAGCCTGCGGCAGCAGCCCCCGGACCGGCCGAGGACGCGCCCGGAATCCGAAAGGTGCGGGAACTCGATTAGCCGCGCGGTTACACCGGGGATCCCCGCGCGCCGCACCGGACTTTTGTTTCACGGTGCATAATCGCGCTCACGGCCGACAATGGGAGGCGTTTGGTTCTCTTCTCTCTTTTTTTTTGAGAGGGGAGTGCTGTTTTTTTTTCGGGGCTTTGTTTGCCCCTTTTTTCGGGGGGAGAGGGAATCGGGCGTTGGACAGGTAGCTTTGGGTTTGAGGATACAGCAGTTTTTGAGTATTTAGACGGAGAACGTGCGGTGGTATTTAAATGGGATTGTAGAACGCGTTTGTTTGTGTACTTTAATTAAATTCGCTTTTTGCTTGGCTTTAATTACATTCGAGCCATTCGGTCAATAAATTACAAAAGATAATTAAAGTCTTAAAACACTTTGATGAAATTTTATGTGCTATAACTTGTTTCGTTTTTTTTCAATTTATGTTTTATGGCGCGATATTTTAATATTGATCATGTTACTTAAGTTATGTTTAACAAGATCTATTAGTTTTATTACAGCCTTTTATTATAGATCTAAAAAATAAACTATGTAAAAAAATGAAGTATTATACAATTTGAAGGATTATTACATGCAAATTTTAATATGCAGTTTCGTTTCGAAAGGGCCGGCGAGGATCTACCAAGCTGCAGATGAAAAATTTCGTTTGCGCGAAATCTACGGCGATGGGAATTGCATGTTCCGCGCCATCAGTTACATCCTCTGGGGAACTGAAAGTAGACACAGATATTTACGCTCTTTGGTTAGCCTCATTCCACTTTACATTCATTAGCTTTTAAATACATCAGTAAATCAGTATAATTGGGTAAAGAGCATAACATTTTTTTTAGATTCCATTGTATCCGTCTGATACAATAAGCATTGAAAATTAATCGTCACGCGCTTTTCTTTCTTTGAATTCAATGTTTATTAACAAAAGATATTGCAAGTTGAAATTGCGCGTGAAGTCACGATTCCGCGCTATATAGATATACTAACTTAGGATGAGATCGCAATTATAATAAATTTTAATTCGAATTATTTTCGTTAATAAACTTTAAATTAAACAAACGGATACAGTGAAATTTTTCATGTAGATAATCCAGTTCTTAAATTATATGGTCAAAGTGTGCTGGCGATCCCAACGAAAAAAATTTACAATTATTAAAAAATAACGAAATTGTATTTTTAATTTACATTAATGATCAATAAAACAATTTTTTAATTCGTGTACTAAATTTAATCACGGTGTAATTCTTTGATTACCAGTACATCAACTTTGAAAAATTCAAGAAAAAAATTTTATTTTGAATTTACCAGTCCTTTCTACATTTCAAACTTTCAGTTCCATTGCATAATAATTATCAATTTGTTACCACGCTTTACCATAAAAGAGAACCACTCTATTATCACATCATCACCATACTACTATCACACTACCACCTCCAGAATGCCTTTATTAATTTTTTTTTTAATTTCATCAACTATATCTCGAAAAGAAACTCTAACTAAAAGACGCACTATCCCCCCTTTCTTCCCCATCCGAAAAGGTGGTGAGCCACGTGGAGGACTCGTGGCGCGAGCTGCAGCCCCTGGTGGCGGCCGAGTGGAGCATGTCGAGCCTGGGCGAGTACGTGGGCTTCATGGGCGCGGACGGGACGTTCGCCAGCGAGCTCGAGTGCGTGGTGGCCGCGCGGCTGAACCGCCTCAACCTGGGCATCTACCGGCGGGCCGACGCCTGCGGCAACCTCCGGCGCATCCTCTACAGCCACTTCAACCGGCGCGCCCGCACCGCCAATCTCCTCTTCAGCGGCTGCAACGAGTTCGGCCACTACGACGTGCTGCTGCCGCAGGACTCGCCGGTGCTGCAGACCCGGTGAAGTCCCCCCCCAAAAAAAAATTCGACGCGTCGTCCTCCCTCCGCTGTCAAATTAGTCGAGCGTATCGTTCGTGTGATAAGGCAGTGGAGGAGTTACGTGAAAAAATTTTACGCCGTTTGAAATTTCTTTTCTTTTTCGTGTGATTTTTTTTGTGTTTGTGGTGTCTTATCTACACGTTATTTTATAGGTATTTCGAAATGCAATATTTATTATTGTTGTGTCACGTTGTTTTTGTAGTCGTATATAAATCGAATGTTTTTTAAAGTTAATTGACTTTATTGTTTATTTTAGCGTTTTGGGATTATTTGTAATGAATGTTTTAATTCAATCCATGATTCACAGTTTTTTAATAGAAATTCGATAAAAAATTTACACTTTTTTTAAATTTATTAAAATATTTACAATCATCTCTAATCAACTACCAGTCAAGCTACTTAAAAACCTTAAAAGTACAACAGTGCGATTCACAGTTCCAGTACAAAATATAATACAAAATAATTCATTAAACCTATTCGATGTGAATGAATTTTAATAAATGATTCAATGAAGTAGAATTATACACGATTTGATGATGCTTCTTTGAACGATTTCACGTGTCGATCCAACTCGTTAACGTCGTGATGTAAATGTACAGCCTACAGCTGAAACATAAATTTAAAATTAAATTTTTTTAACCTCTTACTACGGTAAACATTTTATTTTATTGAAATTGAAATTACCTGACGTTGTATATAAATTTCGACGTTAAACTCATATTGATACAAGGCAGACCCTTCCGAACAGCTTCCACCACCTCTTTGGCAATTTCCTGCTCACTTTGCCCCAGTAAGCTGTAAACAACATAAGTTACTTTTTCTTTAACTATTATCCTCTTTTAACAAAGTCTTTCTTTTGAACAAAGCAACTGAAAGTCATACCTGGGGTCGGCTTTGGGGGCAACGGTCATAAACGTCAGCGTATTGTTTCGGCCGCTAAAATGTTGTCCCATGCTGTCCATCAAACCTGATAACAATACAAATCGCAAGTTAATGGCAACTTTATCAATGAAGCACTCGGCCAGTTGGGCCGACAAAAGGAGTATTAATAACCTGCAACGGCAGCTTTCGAGCCCCTGTACGCATCCTCCGTGGAGACGACTGGCGTAATTCCGATGACGTGCGCACTTTCCCGATGCAGCATCGACGGCAGGAAACCCAGCACCGTCTGCAAGTGTAAGACAAACTTTTTGAGTCCTGCGCTCTTCATGCCATTTATTGTCAAAATTTATTGATACCTTTTGCTTTATACGCATCACATGCTATTGGTATTAAACATGAAAATTGACCGTACATACATTTACTTAGTCCTAATTGACAAGGGTAATAATTCTATTATTAGTGAAACGTTGCACTATATTAAAATCGAAATAAAGGCGCTCATTATATTCATCAAAATTTGTATAATTTCACATAAAAAAATGTGTAGATAAAACGATCAGATAAACTAGAATCTACGACGAACTTATTATCTTTATTATTATCAATCACACTGTATCATTAATAAAATTGTCCATCCTCAACGACAAATGTAACTCCTCAAAAAAGAAATCCCCGCACTTATTCAAATCCCAGAAAGAACGCCTATCACCCTCACAATCTCTCCCGCAGCCTCCGTCCGGATCGCCCCAAAAAGATCCTAATGTCACTGAAGGTAAAAAAAAAAATAGGAAAGTACTGCTGCTCTCACCCAGTAGTGGCTCATGAGCGTGCGATTGACGGTAGAGAAGAGAGCCTGGCCGGGGTTGCAGGCGCAGGTGACCAGCACGTCGATGTGGCCGACCTCGTCCATCACCCGCTTGGCCAGCGCCATGATGTCGTGGCGGTCCCACAGGTTGCAGCTGTAGGCGAGCCCGGCGGCCCGGGCGGCCGCGCGACCCTCGTCCGCCTGCTTGCGGTGGTTGGGCCCGACCCGCGCTACCCCCGGGTACTGGCCGCGCAGCCGCGCCGCCACCCGCTCCACCGCCTCCGCGTCCTCGTCCACGCAGATCACCGAGCAGCCGCCCCGGGCGAACTCCTCCGCCAGCAGGCCGCCCAGGTTCGTCGTCGCACCCGTTACCTACGGATAGGAGGATGTTGTAGGGAAATATTTTTTTTTTTTATTTTAATTTTATAGTATACCGACTACGTAAAGTACGCAATTATGTATCCCATAATCATTTTTAGTAAAGCGTTTTAATAGTAATCGTTATTCGAAAGTTTAATTAAAAAAAATACTGTGCAACTCATAATCAACTTACATAATGGTACTATTATTTCGCGTACACCCAAAACTAGTATAATCCACGGATAAAACCAGTCGATGGCCAGTTGCTCGCAGGAATTTAGAAATTGGATCAATAGAGCACGTAAATTCCTTCGAATTTAATTAAGCTCGTATTGGGCTTTTACCGACAAAAAAAGATTCCACTCGTTGGTGGTAGAAAGAGAGAATAAAAAAAAAGGAAGGGAAAAAAAAATCTAATTTACCAGAACGACGTTGCCGGCGAGGTCCCGCGGTGGCTTCGGCAGATAAGACTTGACGAGGCTGAGGAAGAGGAAGAATCCGGAAATCGCCAGGCCTATGAGAAACTCGAAGCTGAGGTAGAACCAAGTCACCGAGGACGGGCTGCCGCTCGCCGGTGTCGATATCACCGACTCGTCCTTTACGGTTAGCATCGTTCTCTGCAACAGCCGGGGAAATCTGCTTATCTTATCGATTTCACCACTGGGAAAGAAGATGATTGAGTTTACTTAATTGTAAATATGAAGTTGTTAGAACCTTATGAATAAGGGGCACGGAAGGGGTAAAACCGGCTCGCGTATATAAACGGACACCGATCAAGTTTGTATATTCTTTATTTATCCTCGAAAACTCTGTCCAAGGGAGAGAGACACACTGAAGGTGTAATATACTTTAGGCATTTGTTACTTTATATTATTACTAACGATCTCGAATTTTCAAAAGACTGTGCGTTCCGCATGTTCGATTAAAATAAACCTGTCAATTTAATAGCGCGACTAGTCGCCAGCCTGTAAATGAGCCGCGGAAGAGGAAATTTAACAATCCCATTGTCTTTTAAAAAAAGGAAATCATTTAAATTTCGTAATTTAAATGACGCCTCATCAATTTGCATGCAACGCACAATTTTGCCTCGATGAAGTACTGTGATTAACCGGTTACGCCTACCTCGTAAATGCCCCAGGATTTAATAGCGAAATTACAAAACTTCAATTACATTAGATACCTTGCGCTTATGCGACAAATTCGTCGCTTTACGAACGAGATGTGTAATTTATTAGAAAAGGACTTGAATGAAGAAAAAAAAACTATTCTTTAATGGAAGCTTATTTCCTTTTCCTTTGATTTTGAGATCGCAGATTAGTAATGATTGATGATGATTAATTATTGATATTGTGGTATATTGCTCGGATAAAAAATTTCAATCTTGACTATCGCATGCATATGAGGGTGTCGTGGTTAAAGTGACGCGAGACTTTGAATTTTGAAATTTATTAAGGATATCGCGTTTTTTCAAGCAATTATCTACAATAATGACGCTAAGGAATTAGAAAAACATATTTCAAAAGATAAATGAAAATTTAAGATTCCAATTGAAATTATTCAAACGATAATATAAGAATGCATTTTTTAAATGCACATTGTCTGCCCCTAAATCTTTCATTGTGAAGTCCTGAATTAGAAATAACGATTAATGCTTAAAATTGCAAAATTACCCTAATCGTTATTTTTAGCTTTGACTAACGTAGCACAAGGATGCTGTCCGTAAACTGAAACGAGACAGTAATGAATTTTAAAATTTATTAACGGATAATCTATACTCTTCTTAACAAACGTTTACTACCAACGATAAATATTCTAAAAAACAAAAAAATCATTTAAAAAATATAGTAATAAATGAAAATTTAAGGCGTCAATTAAAAATGTCCAAGCCATGGTGCGAAGTGGTTCATTGCTGTCATTAAACTAAAGTTGAGCAATGTTTATAGGAATATCGCATGGTAATGAAATATTCGTTCGATCTAGCCAACCCGCTAGGTGACCGAGCCGTGGCATTTGCGGCTTAACGAAGGCGCTTATTAGGTCAATTTGCATGATCGCCGCGGCGCTTTTTTGTCGCTCGCACGCGGAAGCGATCTACTCGCCTTATAAATGTTATGTCAGATGAGGTAATTTCTCGCGTAAGACCCGCGGATAAAAAAAATCGGGCTATTGCACAGAAAGGACACATTGACACTGTAACTGCGAGGTGGAGATATGGAACTCGTTCGATTTCTAATTTCGCTTTTTAAATATGTTTCTTTAATTCCCGATTCAAATTCAAACTACACGCGTTTTGGCGCTTTGATTTATTAATGCCGATTCGCGGCGACAGCGAAATAAATTCATGTTTACTTGTGTAATTGCAACAAAACTTTCACAATTTCCTTTTTTTTTGCAAAGAATCAGTAAAATATAAATGATAGAAACATTATTAAGTGCTAATTGTAGGTACAAAATTTGGTTGTACTACTGATTAGTGAGCTGTCTAAATCTATACCCAATAATTAACGAAAATTTACTTCTTTACATTTTGAAGGATGATTCGTATCTACATCGATAAATGATAAAATACTTGCGCAAAAGGCAGTAAATAAATTCAGAAAAAAAAGTAGGAATCCAGATTTAAAGTACACGAGTTCGGCCGATAAAACCGATATTTTTAAAGTAGCTATACATCATTAGCTTGGCAAAGCGGTCACATTTACCTCGTCAATTTTTCCAGTATTCCGGCTAGCCCGCATGACACTGTCGCTAAAATATTGCGATCCATTATTATTTAATTAACTACGGTTGAAAATTCAATTTACCAGCTAAGCGCTGGAAGTATTTTACAATTATAACAAGTCGAAATACTTTACGTGCGACAAGATTTTCACGTGTCATAAATTAGTTATAAAAATCCTTGTTTCCATGCCGCGAGTTTGACCAATCATAAAAAATACCGTTAAAAATGAAAAAATTATCGATTTTATTAAGTTGCATAATTGGAACCTGTATTATAAATTACTTGTAAATTTTGCACATGTAAACTAATTAATTATTAATTAACTCTGCAAATTATCATGTTAAATTCATGTAATACGAGATGTGTACACAAAATCAACATTAATGCAGAAATCTGCTAGTCCTGTTAAATAAAAAAAAAATTGAAACCTAAAAGCTTGTTAAAACATACACGTAAAATTGAAAGAAACTCCCTATGTGACAAGGCAGTCATTACACAGCATCTGAAAATTACCCCTCCCCAGCAATTTGCGACGATATTACATGATTACGCAATGGCACGTCGATTTGACCAAGCGTTCATAAAACATCTTGTATAGTTGCACCTTCGAAAAGAAAATCGAGTAAATCCACGGTTCGATATCGGATCGATAGTTTCCCATGCGTGAAGCCTAATAAACTCGTCACATTTTATTGACCAAGTGTGACATACACGTCGGGGAGAGCACGCATACACGCGGACGATTGGGGTAAACGCTTTGCGGAGCGAGGAAAAATGCATTATAAGATCGCGCGGATTATGTAAGCGGAACTTTTCCCCGTGAACTCGCTTTCATCGTGGAAAACGCGATGTGTTTTAAGAGACGTGGCACTGGTTCAAAGTGTGGGTTCTTATCGTAACTACGTCACTCACACTTCCGTGTGGGCGGGATCGAGTAATGGAGTTTTTCTTTTTGATTAGCGGTGTAATAAGTGTAAAGCGAGCTTTCAATGCCTGTGGTCATGAATCTCGGTGAAACCAGTTGAAATTGAAATATTTCATTGGAGCTGATTACAAACCAGAGCTTTTAAACACTCATCTACTTAATTGAAAAAAAAAATACGATGCAACCTTTTTAAATTGTATTTCCTTGGAAATTCATCGTTTGATGCTTAATTATATACTCACTATAAGATAATTGGAGTTGTTTAACCACAGAGCTTTCAAAGCAATAATCAACAAATTGCAAAAAATGAAATGTAGTTTTTTAAAATTTTCTTGCAAATTCTTCACTTGACACTGAATTATTTATTCGCTATCGCAATGTTTATAGTTGGTCAACCAAAACTTTCAAGCAATGGTTAAATTAACTGCAAAAAAGTGCGATGCATATTTTGTAAATTCCTTTAGAAATTCTTCATTTGACGCTTAATTATTTATTCGCTATTAGACTCTAATTGTAAGTAGTAAACTCGATCGTTATTTTCTAATATATTTATTGCTGGCTATTAAATTAATTAAACCCTGCACTATAAAATCAACCAAGTAAGAATATACTAAACTTATCTAAAAATCCATAGGGAACCGTAAAAAAAACAGTAAAAAAACCGCATCGTAAAAGTAACGCTGCTTTTTATAAACCGCGTCAGGAAAAAAGCCCGATAATCTTGACAGGCTGACGAATCGGCGGAAAACCGCAGGTGCGAAATCGTCCGCGCAGGACCTTTCCTCGCGTGTCGCGGCTCGTCGATTTTGCGCAACGACCTAGAACACAACAAGTGCGGTTCTACACAATTTCCGTTGTGAATTTGTCTTATCGCGCTGATCGACAAAGATAAGATGACGAGATGTCGATCTTTTTATTTCCAGGGCATCTAATGGCAACCACGTGGAAAGCTCGATCAAGGCATCGGACCCCTGTCAACCCGGTCACCCGCGATAAATCATTTTCACGATCAAAAGGCAGCGCGAGAGAAAAATGCAAAATTACTTAACCGCCATGTATACCAAACGCGCAATTCACCCTAATAATATGCGCTGTACCTGGTCGAACGAAAGCGAGCCGGTCGGGCGCACGCGCCGCGAGAAAGTCGCCTGGCGAATTTGCGATTTTTTTTTTCTTTCGAGCACCGACCACAAGAAAAGCCCATTATTCGCGGCTGCGGCGTAAACAAAAAGCTTTTTTTAAACGGCCAGTAGTAATGATCGCGATCTTGTATATACGTCCGCTCGAATCCCGCGTTCATTGTTGCACAAAACATGCCGAGCGCAACGGCCGGCTATGGTGCGGGGATCGATTGTGACGCAAGATAATTTTATGCTGCGCTTCGTTATCCAACGGGCATTAACCAATTTTAATTTTTAACAATGTTTTGCACGCCCGAAAGTATAGATACCGCGCCGGGCCGTTCGGTCAAGCATCGTGTTTTCCGTGCGATTATGAAACGGGCTTGATTGTTGGGGTGGTTCGGTCAATTGTTAGGTTCGAAAGTAGGTGTTGTGGTTTTTTGGAGATAGTGCAGGAAAATGTATTAAAAATTACAGTGATTTATCGCGGGTGTAATGAAAGATACAACGAAATAAGTATTATATCTATGATACTAAAAGCAAATTATGATGTGATCATGCAAATATTTTATTCGTTAATACATATTTTTCACTATAAATAATCAAAACAAAAATAAAAATCACTGTTACATGAACAAGTGCTTTGGGCATAATTCATAATAAAATAATCTTATCAGCGGCCGCATACTTTCATTTGACGAATTAAATGTGTGCAAGTCACGGATTGCATTGCAGAACTTAACGTGCAATTTGCTACTCCTTTTACAATGATCCGCACGCGAATGGATAGTTCATTGTGATAAGAAATATATTGTGCGCGAATGTCTTACGTGACGTAATAGTTATACAAATCGGTAATGAAACTTAATGACTCGCCCCGCGTAATGATCGAATGATTGTCCGCTTTAAGAGCGCGGTCATTAATACTCGTTGTTTAACAACCCACCAAATTGATCGTACCTATTTTACCTTTCCGTAGAAAAAAAAGCTTCTTAAACAATTCGTGCATTTCTCCAAAGAATCATTAGTTTACTTGCACCAAATGAATTTTCCATTCTTCTGGCGCACGCTAACGTCGGTTATGTAATGGTTGCGTTCCACGTCTAATTTTCAGTGTCTATATTTATTTGCCCGCGATATGATTGTCGACTAATATTTGAGCGTTTTCGCGGAGACACCGAGAGACTGATGTAAGAGTGTCATGTTGGAAGAGCGAACTTGCGTTTCTCAAGCTTAAAACCACTCGGGAAAGTCGTAAGTTATTTTGGAAAGCAACGATAATCGTAAGTTTACCGCTTATTTAGCGAGTAACGTAAAAAATGATTTACTCGCGAAATTTATTGCTGTCCTGTGGTTTTCGTAGATTAACCACTGTGGACTAACAGCGAGTTTTTATTACCATGGTGGCGCCGTAAAACAGGGAAGGGCAGTCGCAATATTCTCGAAAATTTATTAAAGTTTAAAACGTAAAAAAATTCATTTACGTTGTTGTCTTAGAGATATACGACGTGACGTAATTTGATTTTAAAGTTTCTAAGACGTACGACTCGTCAGCATTACATATTACGATGATGTCGGCGATTTTATGAATCATGTAAAAATTATTTTTCTGTGATTGATATACATAATTATATTAATCAGAAAAGTTTTTACGCGTCAGGAAAAAAGGTGAACGCAAATTTTTCACGTCAAAGTCCGAGACTCGACGTAGACATTGACCATGAAAATTTAATTTCTTATGTAAAATGGGCAGTGATTTAACATATAATTTTAATTAACGGCAAATTTCTAACTGAAAACTAAATAATAAATTAGGGATTTATAAATAATATGATTGAAATGTATCAAATCAGGAAGCAAGTTGTATCCCGTAACACAAATCAATCACGTCAATCAGTATAGACTCAAAAAAAACCGCCACTGCATACAATTTTTTCATACACTCAATTACTCATCTAACTCTCTCCTGTCGAACCTCCGATTTCCTTCTCAAAAAATAAACACTGGCAGCCAGGGGGAATCTGTACACTTCTAGATGAAGGAAGGCTTCGGTGAGTCAGGCACATCGTCACAGTGACCCACACGTGAAACATACCTACCGCCGATCCGAGAGACCGGAAAGATCGATGTATTATAATTATCACCGTTCCATCGCAGTCGAAGGTCGTAGATCGCGCCTACGAGTGGACCGGTCGGCCGTTGAACCCACGTGCTGCCTTTTATAGACTTCGAATCAGATTCACCGATCAAAACAGATTTGTTCAAGGTGACGGCCAATAAGTGAAACGGAAGTCACGAGAGACGTGCGTTCGATTTAAAAAAATTTTCCGACATTTTATCCAATGAGGTAATAATTATTTATCCTCTTTGATATGCTAATCAATTCGGAAAAAAAATCATGGGCTTAGAACAGATGGCACAGGTAACAGCTAATAGTTTTGTGGGCTTTGTAAGTTACAGACCACACGTGTATTTTTATTAAGTGCGTTAAGTGATAACATAACAAGTCTTTGTCTATTTATTAATTAAAATTTATTTAAAAAGTTAAGAACGACTTTAGTGGATAGAAGAACTACACCTCAATCTTTCATCAATTATCAAAGTTAAGTTGCACTTAGCAATCTGTGGCCAAAATGCGCAATATTTACTATTTTCAAAGAACCGGTGTACATTTGCATTAATTTTAATTTAATTTATAAATCCCGCCCTCATTCGCGTTAAGAAGTGCAGCTTCTAACTTTTCTATTAACACAAATGCAGCGCGCTTATCAGCGATCACCGAGCAGCGACAAAAAGTGCATCGTTCCCCTTTCATTCACCGACCGAAAGAGAATGATCGATCGCGCCGACGTAATCGCGGTGGTACCCTTTTTACCGCGATTGCGAGTGAAATGGTCTAAACGCGATTTTGCCTTTTAGCCGCGAGCCGCGCTTTTGTGTGTACCCCGAATAAAAGCGCCCGACCTAATTATTCCGCCAAGTCGCGCCGCTCGGGTTCGTTGCACTTTCTTTCTTTCGAAATGAACGCCTCTTTTCCCTTTTCTCCGGGCGCTTTTTGAGAGGAAATGAAGCTCGACATTGCCGGGCTCGTTTTACCGAAAAGAGTAATGATTTTAATGGGCGGGACAGCCGCGCGCGCGACGCTTTTTTTTCTCTTTAATGAATTATAATTTTCAGGGAAATGGCTGCTCATTTCTGGGTTTAACGACTGCGTCTAGAAACTAGCACGTGTCATTAAAAAATTTTCGTAAGTTCTTATATTAAATTAAAGGTTGTAATGAAACGCACATGTCAAACAATTAATTCGAGCCCGCAGAATTAAACACCACCACCGTGAAAATTGTCTATTTTGAATCACTTAAGGATGGAGACTAATTGAATTGTTTTTTCAATTTTTTGTAATACTTAAGATTGAAGATACCATTTCTGAGGTACTCAATAATAAGATTTTTGGTATAGAATTATAGCAGGTCATTCTTGAGAAAATTGGTACCAAAAAAATCCGATTTTCTGCCGATTTTCGAATAGTCACCGCATTTTCGCACCTCCGCGCGCCTATCAAAGTCCCATCAATTTTCCCGATCGTAATCCAAGGAGCAAACATCCGGCCTGCCGGGTGAAAGTTTTCGGGCGAACTCCCGTGCGCCGGATTAGATAACAGCCGGGACAAACTCATCGGCGCGGCTGGAAACTGGCGCGAGATTTTAATTCGAGCGCGCGCCGAAACCTCGATTAATCATTCGCGCTCGCGCGGAGTTTCACTCGGCGGTAATTATAACTCCGGCGTCGCGCGGGACCGATCGAATTTGTTCGCTAAATAAAACTGCGTACCAGCGTAGTTCGGTTGGGACGCTTGGTTTTAGTGGTGCAGGTTCGCTTTTCCGGATTAATTAGTCGTCGGTTCGAATTTGTTCACGTGGATGAAACGGTTTTCATCGAGTTTAACAGGTGACGCCATGAATTATTGGGATGTGTTTTTTGTTTGCTTGGAATATTCGAAGTGACGTACGAAGCATTTAGCATTTTACACTTGACGTGGAAAATCAAATTTAGGTGTCCTTGTTGATTCTAGGTCGCTTATTAGTGCCCTTGAATGGTTTACTTCCTTAATTCAGTAGCTATGAATTCGATCCTATTGGAAAATGGCTTTATCGCGATCCCTTTATAAAAAACATACCTTGAATCGTACAAAAGAAAATTAATTTGAAACTATCGGTTATATGTACGACTTATCTTTGTACTAAAATAATATTCGTTGTATTTTCTTCCTGAGAGCACATTGTTGAAATTAATGATTTATTGGCAATTATAAAAAGAAAATCATCATGCAACATGATGAAAGGAAGTTACACCGAATGCAAAAAAGTATATCATTTATCTCTCGGAATTTATGAATCAATCTGAGTGCTTCATAGAAAAAATATCGGTAATCGGGAAACAATTTTATTGATTCCAACTATAGGTATTATTGCACTACTTGATGACAGGAAGTTACATCGAATGCAAAAATTTTATATCATCTATCTCTTGGAATTTATAAAGGTATCGATCAATACACTTCGACAAAAAACGTCGTTTTTTTCAAACTTTACTTTTTATGGAGCAATGATTGTACTATAAGGACGATTTCCAAAATTTGTATCGAAGAGTTTGAAATGCGGACTCTTACTACTTCATAAACAATTTGTATACAGAAAAATTACAACAGTTTTTATTCGTAATTCTAAACGCGTAGCGCACTTAGATCTACGTCTTTTTCATCGCGTGTATAAATCAGCATTGACGGTAAAGCGAACTGAAATGACGCACTACGTTCGGAAAACTTCATCGGCCGGAAATAGCCCGGTTTCTTTCTACAAAACGCAAACTCAAAGGAGATCGTGAACTTGACAGAAGCTATAGGGCCTCGCCAAGGTGAACCTGTACGCCGGCTGCTGCAACCGCCTGAGGAAAAAAAGGCGAGCGCGCCGAGCCGCTGGCACGCACTATATTGAGGAGGATAGATCGGATTGTAGATCGAGTTGCGAAAGGAACCGTTGGTGTCGATTTTTTTTACTTTTTTTTGCGTAAATGGTTTTGGCGAGGGTCGCCCGTGGCGAAGTTTAGTCACAGGAGGATGTAGAGCCGAAAATTAATGGCGTTTCGCTGTAACGGTGACTTTATTCGTGAAATTTCGTCTTGATGAGACTTAAATTGGTGGATAACGGACGACTTTATGAAGACCTGGCGATTTTTTATTCAAGGATTATTTTAAGAAGCTACTGATTAAGTTAAATGCGAGTATTTTATAAATAAATTATAGACTAACGCCTCAAAGTTCATAAACTTGGGTTGTAAAATCAATGAAAAAAAAATTGTGATTAATTGGTACGAATTTTTTCCAAATTTTCTACAACAGAAGACAATCTCATAAAAAGAATATACGTGACACTAGATTATTCACACGGCTTCAAGAATGACGAATTGTAAAGCTAACAAAAGAAAAAACAATTATTACACTCGCTGCCAAGAAAAAATCAGTGATAAGAACTTGCAATGATGATCGCTCAAATTACGCTGTTGACAAAACTTTATCGAAAAAAGTCGCGCGTTTCTTGCTGGATCTTTTCATTAATTGTTTCGAATGGGATTGTTTTCAGTTCATCATCGTGTGACGATTGTCTTGCACTTTTTTTTAGCTACCTATTATTTTATAGCTTATGCATCCCTCTAACGAGTATCCGCTGTTTACGTCATATGAGTAACTTGGAATAGTAAAGAAGTCCGCTTATTAGTACCGTGACGTAAGGGAAAAATCGTAGCAAAATCTACTCTATTATAAGGCGCATATGCCTAGTGGTTCCTTATGATTGTTTTTACATAATTTTAATGGTATTATTATAGCATTTTTTTATTTTTAGTTCCTTATGCATTATTTCCTATTTTACGAAGTTGGATTGCAAGTTTTAATATAATTGTTTAGATAATAAAATTCAAGTTCTTGATGAAAATTGGTAAAGTTTGGAGTGAATAAAAATATGGTTTAATTAAATTTTCCGCATCGAAAACGATAACTGCGAGTATCTAATTAGTTTTAAATTTTCAGAACAAATATTATAAATTTATCGTATTATGCACTACTCTTTCGTGAAAGTTAATTACCTTATCATAATTGCATACTATAATCCAATCGTGTACATGATTTTATGAGTATCATTATCATTTATTTATAGCTTTTTGTAAGCAAAATTGAAGAAATTTATTTTACTGGCTTATGTAATTTTATTACCTACATTTCCGTTTGTCCGGTTTTTCATTGTCCGTTTTTTAAGTTTTCATATAATTAATCACAGGTAATTAGAATAACAAAATATAAAAATAGAAAATAAAACAATTTTTTAATTATAATCGTGAATAATTACTCTCAAAATATAAAAGAGTGAATTCAAAAATTGAATCAGACTGAAAATCATCAGAGTCTAGCATCTATAAGACTGTCTGCAGTACCTCCAACATCACTTGCGGTATAAAAATAAAAAATTAATGTTTCTGACGTCTCGAGACGTGTGATTTTTTCGTTACATAAAAAATTGAACAGAGTCAAAGGACTGTACTAAGGCAATCATCAGCAATAATTACAGATATTGTTATCGACTCATTTTGACGCACAAAAATCCAAGAAAAAAATTTTTTTCATTTTACATCATAAATTAGCGCCTTCGATTCTTCGAAAGATGTGCTCATCGGCCGGTCAATCCTAGGCGATTAACGAGTCGTTCAAAATTTGAGCGCAAATAAGCGCATAGCGCGCGTGCACCTTGAAAAAAAATTCCCCCTTTCGAGCTGTATTTGTATCCCATTGTCTTGGCATTATGTAAATTGCCGAGATTTGCACGGAATTCTTAAACAGGCACTTTTGTTTACCTTCGGCCCGAAATACATGCGGGCGAATTTTTCTTTTTCTCGGGTCGAGTGCACTTTCGACGTTTGACAATGTCGTCGCGAGGCGCGAAAATTGCGCAATTGTTTGATAAGGTTTTGTTATGTGGTTAAAACGGGGTTGAGTAAGTTTGGTTAAAAGGCGGAGACGATTGTTAATCTTTTGCGTTGACAACCGAGAAAAACGGATGTGCCTGCTTAGCTGATTTAATGAAGAGAGTGACGACAGGTGGATGAGACACTGATTGATAAATTATAATCAGTTTAAATGAAGCATATTTAGTTTTTTTTTAATTTCAAATTTTGAGAAACGAAGTAAATCGAAACCAAAAGGAAAATGAAATATTTTCATGTTTTCTAAAAATTAAATAAACTAATCGTTTTTCGCAAAATTTTTGTTAAAAAACGTTGACTTTAAATATTATCTATAAATACTGTAATAAATAATGTCAACAGACATTTCAAATTTGATAGTACATTAATGAAAACTCGTTCGAGATCGAGGACGTAATTTATATGAAAAATAAACTCCTACAAAGATGGCAGTGGTTACAATTTCATATTTTCATATAATAAAGTTAAAGTAGTGTTACCTAAAGAAAACTTTAAACTTCAATATTTCTTATCCTTAATTAAAACAAATGACTGAGATATTATATTCACAGTAAAATTTTATTATAAAATGTTTGCAATAATTTTCCAAAAAAAAAACATTCCATATTCTACACTACCTTGTAATAAAAGTACTCATCAATTACCTCGCTTCTGTATCCCACTGCACTCGCCGTAAAAAGATACTTTCAGCCGCCAAAATTCAAACCTCCCACGACATTAAACCAAAAGAATCCCGAAAACAGCACAGAATTCGTCCAAAAAAACTGTCAAACGTAGATCGAAGCACAGAACAGCGCGGACGTGCGAAGTCAACGGAATGAGCGAAGCTCCGTCCTGGTCATTTCGTAGAGCGTGTATGTGCGCGCGCGCGCGAGCCGGCCGCGACTGTCTGCGGGCCCCCGGCGCGGAGAGGCGTCCCGCGCGCTCGGACCACGCGGACGGACGGCCGAGGCGGGGGACCGTGTACACCACGACTCCCCCGGTCCCCCGATCAATCACGTGGAATCGTCCGTTATTGTGTCGATCGATCGATCCCCTCTTTGCGTTTGCTCCTTTGATTTCGGCGGTGTGCGAGGTCGAGTTGGTCTTTAAAGCGTCTGTGCGATTTCGGCTTTTAGCCCGCTGTTTATATAGCTTGGGGTGTGAATTTTTCGAAGGTCTAATTAAATTTGACGGGGAACGGATACGCCAGTAAAATTTTTAGTATTAGAGGAGGCATCAAAATTTAACGCTGTTGTTCTGAATATAAAGTGGGCGCGTAATCAAATTATAGTGTAGTGCGAAATTTTTTGCTGCTTTCGTTTTTCGACCCTCGTGCCAATGACAGTGTCAAGTAGAAGGTTGTAGTGAAATCTATTTGCGTACTTGCTAAATTATACCCAAAAATCTTGTAAGAAACATTTTTTAAAGTAAAATGGCAATAAAAATAATTAATAATCAAGTTAATATTAAAATTTCTTTAATTAATTTACATATTTTATTCAAACATTGACCTCGCGAAAAAATTCCAAAATAGTAAACAGAAAAAAAAAGTCGGAGAAATTTTAACTACGTTATAAAAAAAAGTAGCTCTGAAATCATGAACGTCATGTCGCAATCCACTAAAACGCGCACGTGCCGCGAGATTCATCCCGGATAAACGGCCAGCGCTCTTGATCCCCACGGCCTCTCGTTAAAATAGTTCTACCTATCCTAGCTTTAAAGGTTAGTCGAAGGCTGAGCCTCGAGCTCTACGAAAACCCAGGCAGGATCGAGGCCTCGGCGCCGGGCACATACTAATTAACCGGGGCTTCGGAGCGTCTCGCGCGCGCTCGGCCTATCGTGCAATTGTAAAAGTTCATATTGCTGGGGAAACCGGTTCCACTCGCTTAAGGGCTTGGTCCGCGAAAAATACGCCTACAAGAAATTTCCTTAGGGGCAAAAAGTAAAAAGTGCCGAGTGGTCTGAGCGACGGCCAAGCGCCTCGTTTTCCTCCTCGTACCGGTCAGTTGACTCGCGCTTTGTCACCGTTTTCCTGGGGCAGTAAAATTTTGCTGATTCATATCTTTTACGGCGAAAGGAATTTAATGTCTTTTTTAAGGATGCCCTTAAAAGTGTATGCAAATTTATTTATTCATTGTGTTTTAATCTCTTTAAATATTTTTCACTTTATCTATTAATAGCTAAGGTATTTTATAAGTCGTTTTATTAATGCCGGCAGTTATACGGTACTAACCGGTGGAAATTTATTCAACATTATCTATTTTATTTTATCTATCATTATCTATTTTATTACAAAGAAGTTTAACGGTAATACAAAAGCAAAAATGAGCATGTACCTATAATATAAATTACAAGAGAAAATGTCGACTTGTTCAACATCGAGTACCTACACTTGTTGTAAAGTTTCTAATCATCTGCACTCACCTCTAATTACACTACATTTCAACATTTGCAGATAATTAGATTTCTAAACCTTGTTATATAATCAATCAATCATTTGAGCCACCGACGAAATTATTAACTAAAAATTGAAACACTTAAGTTTATACTCAAACAAAAAATCTACCAATCCAAAAAAAAGTCCACGTACATCATACATACCCACATTTTCTAATCTCCATTTTCTAACGGAACACACGCATTGACAGATACGCGTTCGGCGTACCGATCGACGAAATCGGCTTTACATAAACCGAGCGCGCATCGCGCGAGCGGCGAAGGTGTTGCTCGCGCGCGGGGAAACGGAGATAGGCGCTCTGCCTACAACGCACATATATACGAAGAAAAGAGAGAGGCACTCGCTCGGTGCGAGCGCGAGGTGCACTGAACCCGCGCGGATGAGATTTTCAGGTTCAAGGGCGGCCCGCGCCGCGTCGTCTAGACGCTCCCGAGCGAGGCTCCTTTCGCAACTCCTCCTGTCGCTGGACGGACTTTTCAATGAGGTATGTAAGACGATGGAGGCACTTTTTTTTTCTTCCTCGCGGCGGGACGTTGATCTTTTGCTGCCAGTGTAATCGGTGGATAGAGGAAAGTGTATAAGTTTAGATAACATCGCCTTCGCGGTGAATCGATGAATGAATTTCTATCGGTGCAGGTGAATGAAATTTCTTTTTATGAATCTATGAAATAATATTTTTATTTAATTTTAATGGATTGATGAAGTGTTATTCATTCAATATTTTGAATTAATTATCATATAGTTATTTTTGGACTGCAAATTAATGCATTGGTTGTGTGAAATATTTGTAATTGGCTACAATTCATTTTTATGAATTAAATTTTTTAATAAATATTCTTTAAAATGAATGAACATTTTTTAATGCATTCTTAATTAAATACCAATGCTACGAATAAGAGGTACTCTTTGAATTCTTTTATTACTAGGTTCTCAGACCGATAAATTTATTCGCTGATCGTCAGTCACTGGAACTTTGCTTTTGAAATTATTCTTCCTGTGCAAAAAATGTTGAATACTTTTTTATTCCCCTTCTTGTGACTTTAAATTAATCAGATGAAGACATTATTAATTAGTACACCTAATAGTAAGATGTTTAGGAGCTAACTGCGGGTGATCTCTATTATTACTTCTCATTTGACCTTTGCCATCACTCAAATTCCACTACCGTGAAGAGGACATTATAATTTGATGCAATCGACGGAGCGGAATCGTGGCAAAAACGAAATCTTTTTGACAAAAAGTACCTAGTAAAAATATCGTTTCTGCAGTTTCATTGAAACTTTTTTTTTACACACTTAAATAATAAGTACAGCCTTTAAAAAATTTTTTTCTTACAATAATAGGCCATCACTATTTGCATAAAAACGGTAAAAAATATTCCACTGCCTCAGTATGGTCTACTTTCCTCATTTAAAGAGTATTACTCTGGAATTTAATTTTTTTCTTCAAAAACATTACAGTCGCAACGTGATTAGCCTGTCCACTACTGCATTTTTGTCTCGACTTTGCCAAAATTATGTCAGGAGTAGGATATTTGCCATGTGGTCGTGGGTCGTGAAGTTTGATAAACTCAATGGAGGTCGTCTGGAGGAGGACAGGACGGTTCACTGCTACGAAGGACAAAGGAGGAAACCGTCGCGATCCTTTAGACGATAACCCATCATCTGAGCTGGAATTCGGTTAATTCGAGAATACCGGCTCACGAATCAGCAGCTACTCTCTGAGAGAGCGTATACACCTCCCGGGTTCTGGATTACATTCAATTTTTGAAGACTTATTTCAGGATTTTGTAGGATAGTTACAAAAAAGGGAGATTTTTCTTAAAAATCTAAGGGCTAATTTAAAATGTGCATTTAAGACATTTACCTTAAAAAGCATAATTAATAATAAATTTAAAGAAGAACGTAAGATCTGTAATTAGAGACTGATTAAAATATCTTCTAAAAATACATGCCATTAAATATTGCTAAAATATATGAGAAACACTTGGTATAACTTATTTTACGCTATTATTATTTTACAGATTTTCTTTTTTAACTATGCATGGTCCCCGACAGGTAATGACATTACTTGGCTACCGCCGTTCAAACGCGCGCCCGCGGGAGGACTCAAAAGCCCGGTTAGCGTAGCCGCACGTAACATTCGGTGCTCGCACATGACGTTCGGCGCCCCCACACAAGTCTCGCGTCGTCGAAGATAAGTTTTTAACTGTCAAAGATTGTCTTGCAGTTTTGTTACTATAGGCTCTTGCAAAATTTTAGAGAAATCTGACCAGATAACTTTTTTAAACGAACGATAATCGATTAAAGCTTTTATCGCTTAATTTCGCGCGCTGTGGGATTATAAGTATTAAACGTCAAAGTAAATTTTATCGACCAATAACCGGTAAACGAGGATAATAAATCATCAAATATCGATACGTAATTACGTAATTTGTCAATGTCCGCGCTTTGTGATATATGTTATATAATCGAAAAGTAGTGCGAAAGTCAATTTGTGCGCGTCGGGAGTAACGTAACGCTCGGTGAATTCCTTTCTGCGATCATAGCTCCGCGATGAGCAATATTCGCAAATTAGGAATTCGGTAGTATGCGCGGCAGCGGTAGAGTGGCGAGATGAGGGCACGAAATCCGAGTTATCTCGAAATTACGCGTGCCTGGAGCGTTTGCACGCTCTTCTTTTGGGTTTAATGAACATACATGTGATATCGGGTCAATTTTAACAATCGAAACGTTGTTTATCTGATACAAAAACAGTAGGGACCTACTGTTAATTATGCAGCAAAACTAAAAAAGAAAAAATATATCGCAAAATAAATTCTACAATTACCAGATTTACTGGAAAATTTTTTCATGTTTCCCTTTAAAAAATACTGCATTATCTTTAATTTAAAACAGCAAAAAAATTCTCTTAAATATAATTAATGAGAAAGCTCTGACATATCCATTAATTACCAACGCTTTTTCTCCACACCTTTTCTGGTCACACGACACTCGCTGCAGAACAAAAATACGGATTGAGAAAAGCTCATTTTTCCCCACATTCAACACCCGAACCTCGTTACCCGATCAGTAATCGTACGCTAATAACCCCCCGCGAACAACACCATGAAAGCCGCGGTAATCCCATGCCGCGCTTTCCCGCGATCGGTCATTTCGCCGGGCGCGCAAGCCGAGTGCGCGCAATTACGGTTACATCGGGGATCGCTCGACGCGCGCCGAGCATTGCCCAACCGGGTCGGGTAATCACGCCGCGGGATTGCCTCTCCGCGTGCACCTCCTCCGTCGCTTTCTAGGAAGTCGATGATCGCACGGCCCCTTCCGCGTCGACCCCTTTGGCCTCGCGCGATCGATGACTAGGCGCGAAAAATTGGCTGAGTCGAACAAATAAACGGATGTGTATAGTGGATTCAGACTTCCTTGGTTCAATTTTTTTTAAACGCCTTCGCGCCTTCGATGCTTAGTTGTGCAATGATGTATTTGTCGGAATTAAAAGTCGAGAGAGAATGGACTTGAAAAAAAAAATTGAGCGAACTTTGCTTTGCGTAATGTAGTCGTTTGGATGATTAATTATCTTATACTATACACCACATTAGTAGTACAAAAAGTTATCCAAAAAAATAGTAATATAAATGTAAGTAATCTAAATGTAACTGGAATTACTCGAAATTCCTCAAATGTTATTTGCACGTGATATAATAAATAATAGATATCTTATTTTTGTGCACTTTCGATACGCGAAAGTAGCCCGATCACAAAGAATTAATGACAGAAAGAAAAGGCACGCGATAAGGCCTGTTAATGAAAGTCTTGTTTTCCTTCGATTACAAAATATTACGTAACGTAAAAATAAAGCACTTACACGTCGGGAAAATTAAATTCACTTAGTAAAAATCGTCGTAAGTCATCAACCAGTCGTTAAAACGGGCTTTATGACCAGTTTCGCATTACTTTCTTCCCGCCATGGCTAAAAAGTCTATTATCAGCCGCATAGCCTTTTCCGGTAAAACTCTGTAAAAATGGTAATTTATTAGCATATCGCGTTACAAAATTAATGAAATACGCGCGCCGCTTGCCTATTTATAGTGTTCAGGTAGAGCAGACAACGGGGGATCGAGGTTTCCTCGTAGTTCCTTTGTATCGCGCGAATCACTTCGGACGCTGCGTACTCCGGTGAGACGACACCAAATATATATGGAAATCTGCAGCAATATAAATTAATCGCAAGTGAAAAAAATTTTTATAAAAGAAATGGGCATATAAAGATTTCATAAAATATATTTTTTAAGATTAAATTTTATCAATCTTTGTAATAAAATAATTATTTATCATTCACAAGCATAATACTTTTGCCCTTTTTTCACCTGCGAATAAGGAAATATTGCAAAATATTGATTGTTTAAATGAACGTGTGTTTACCTGTACTTTGGGTCCTTTGCTAAACCTGTGTTCACGTAAAATGGATATATCGTAGTGCAATTTATTTTTGCATCTGGCGCTGTTAGTCTCAGCTCCTCCACTAGACCTTCCATCAATCCTAATATTCCAAATTTCATTTCAGTTTGCTAGGATATAAATTCAATTTTGAGGGCTTATATCGAACCTTTGAGGGCAAATTTCGACGAACAGTAAGGTACTTTATTGCACACTCCGTAATAACCGCACATGCTGCTCACGGAAACAATGTGACCTTTTTTATTGTGAAGCATGGACGGCAAAAATGCTTGTATTGTCTAAAAATCAAAGTAGAAAAAACATGACTTAAATTCTATCCCTTACATAAAGTATCAAAAGCGCATTAATCAATCAATCGTTTCATATATCTAAACAAATTTCGATTTCTCGTTAAAAATATTTTTCTCTAAATACCAAAAGCTTTAAAAAAAATTGAAAGATGAAAATTTAAAAATTCAATTCATCCGATAAATCAATCTCGAAACGCATCGATTAAACGCGCGGGAGGAGTCGAGAGCAGCGTACCCAAAATTGCGACAGTACATTGACATCGAAGGTGCGTTCGATGTCCTCGTCCTTGTGCTCGAGGAACGGCTTGTGCAGCAGCACCGCCGCGTTGTTGATCAGAATACTGACGTCGGGGATGCCCGCTTTCCTCATCAGTCTCGCCGCCTGGCGCACCTCCATCCGCTTCGACACGTCCACCACGAAGCCGTGAATCTATCGACCGAGACACGTGCGATTAATTCGAGGTGGGGGTCCCCCCGAGCGCGCGCGCGTACTTTCACGACACAGCCGCTCCGGCGGAATTAGGTATTCTATTTTGGGGAAAACCGTAAAAAGCGGTTTTGGCTTTTATCCACCTCTAATCCTTCTCTTATTTGCAGCGGAAACAAAAGTGTCGTTGTGATTTTTATTACTTTTCGAATGGTCTTTGACACGGTTGGAAGAGAAAGCGTATAAAAAAATTTAGCGTTTCCGTGCAGAGATAAGTAAGCAGCTTTGCTTTGTTGAATGTTAAAATTAATTAATTGTTTTTCTCTTTTTCACGCGTAAAATGCGATGCGGTGTCAGCGGTTTCAAATTTTTGATGTTTATTATTAATTGACTAGATTTAAGTTTATAGCAAGTCGCACACGAGGTATACAATTTACTGGCTAATTGCAGTTCCTGATTTTTATGAATATTGATGTCGCTTAATGTTAGCGATCTTTTGCCACACTTCAATTTTATTGGTCATTTATTATACCGGTTTTAAACTGTAGGTTAATCGATACTCTATTTTATACAAATGAATAATGTAATAAAATAAGACGTTATTTCTTTTATTCCTCTACGAATAAATCAAATTTCAAGTGCATCCTATTTAAAAAAAATCAAAATGCGCTCTAATAGTACACAAACTAATTTATTCAAAATTAAAAAATTAATCAATGCGCCGTTTTTAGTGGGTTTGTTGACCAACTGTTGGTCAAAAGACCAAAAACTTCTACCACGGTAATAACTTATCTAATTAATCAATTAATTAAACTTTAATAATTTAACTTTTAATCTTTAACGTCTACATTTAACTTTTTTAATCAATCATATTGAAAAGTGGTACCTCGCCGCCCTCCTTGGACACGGTGTTCATGGTCGATCGGTTCGCCTCGACGTCGGTGTCCCAGCACACGACGATACATCCGAGGGAGGCCAGCTGCAGCGCAAGCTCCCGGCCGATCCCGTGACCCGCGCCCGTGATCTGCACACGAATCAAATGAGCGATTCGTCAATTAAAGCGAGCGACCCCGATTCCTCGCTCCCGCAGGCTTTTAGGCAAATTGCACATTACGAGTCGGATGCTCCGTATCAAATTCAAGTGGCTCGTTTATTTGCAAAGACGCGAGGCTTTAAGTGCAACTGTGTATCAGGAAATGGACGTTGGATTAATGAATATTGAGCTTGCGGGAACCTTGGTTTGGTGCTGTACAGAAATTAGGATATACGAAGATGATCTTAGCTGACGAAACTTGATGTAAAGGGTATCGAAAGTCCGAAAAATCCACTCCATTCGAGTGGTTCCTTGCATTTCAAAAGAATATTAACGAATTAATAAAATTTAATATCGAACCGGATATGAAGCGCTGATATAACTAATCAGTAGATCTCGTGTATAATTTTTATTGTATTTGATGCAATCGCTGATTTAAGAATTATGGATTTACAGTAATTGGAAAGAGTATAAGAAAAACGATTGTATTGGCAAGTGATTTATGGTTGCATACATTAAAATCTACACAAAACTACAAATATACACTTCCGCATGTCTGATTTAATCATCAAATAAAAACTAAAATTGCATTATTCAATTAATTTAATGGTATCAATTTTTTAATGGTCAAGTTATTTTAAATTAAAATTAATGCAATATCATTTTCCATACAAATAATAATTATAAATAAACTAAAAAAATCCACTAAACTAACCTACCTGCAAGCTACGCAAAAAAAGTAATACAATGCAATAGCAGCCTAAACTATAATTTAAACAAAAAAAACGCACCAGTACAGTTTCGCCGAGCAGACTTTTTTTGAACGGTGGCACGACCAGTCGGACTGAAGCGACGAGCACCGCCAACGCGATCCGCAGAGACAACACGAGTACGTCGCAGGTGAACCTCGGCAGCGGCGCCAGGGTGGCCAGCAGCCTGGCGAGCCTCGCCGAGGAGGGTCCCGGCTTCTCCGGGAGGATCGCGCACGGTGGCGGCTTTTTCTGCAGCGTCGACATCACCATTGGTCAGAGGAGCAGCTTTCGATCAGTGTCTCACGTGGGAATGCGGCGGCAGGTTAAGGAAGAGGCCCTCGAGAGACAATTGAAGATCGCCGATTCGACGGACTTTATCGAGGTGATTATTTGGATTAGGAGTTTGCCGTTGTTTGAAATTTTTACTGAAGGTTTGTTTGTTATTAATTAAGTGCTTAAAGGATTCAGAAGTAATTTACGGTTTGTGAATTAATGTCCTGATTACCTCTGATATAGACCTGCTAGATTACTCAACGAGGCTATATTCTATACAGAAATCAATATCTACATATTGCATCCCTCAACATTTTTCCAAAAGGAAATTTAGGAAGTTATAATGCATAAAAATAAAAACTTATATTAATTATAATTTCAAATCCAATCTTCATTTCTAATGATCTTAAATGATTCCAGTAAATGCGCTAACTATTTCTTACTAGAATTTTTTGTCATGACACATTTTAGTCTCGGAATATGGAAATAGATGCCGCTAACACTTTCAATTCAATGTGTTTTATAACGTCGTTAATAGGTAGATAACATAGAAAACCATTTTATCAAAAGATCGATATTCTAGTCTTATTTACTTTCAACAGATCGACAAATGGATTATTATAGTTACGCATGTTATTATTTGAGTACTATGAAAAGCTGTAATTAAATTCGATATTAGTTTTTCTTGTTTGATCAGACATTTCCGATTTATAATTAACGCAGGGACAAATATTACAATATTGAATTTTATCCTGAATATTTATTTTATTCGGAAAATGTTTATTTTGCTAAATATTTGCTTTAATATTTGTTAAAAATAAATTTTTAATTATTACAAACAAATACTCATGTCTTACTTAAAAATTAAGATATGTTTACGCATAAAAATGGATTTTGAAAGTCCTTCGTCCTACTATACAAGGGTTTCGTGTCTTTTTAGGTATATTAATTATTCACGGATTGGGTGGAAAGTGAAAAAAATAAAATGTTATTTAAATTAACACAATTTCAAATTATCGGCCAAGCAAAGCCAGTGGACTAAACAAAACAATACAAAAAACACTTTTTCACGTACTTCACAAAAGCTTTTAAATGAACCAAACCTAAAAATGTTATGTTATACAGTTAATAACCCATTCAACACCAGAATAAAGTAATTCCCTCAAATATTTATTGCGCTAGCGCGGAATCAAGTCGTAAACTTACTTGAAAGCGCCGCAAGCTCAATATTCCACTTTTTAGATATGGAAAAGAAGCCTTTTTATACCGAACCGAAAACAACAACTTGCGATTTTGCAAATAAAATAAAAAACAAATTTAAATATCTACTAATATTTTATAAAAATAATCCGTCAAATATGAAGCTGGTCTCAGACTAATAGGCGCTATTACACCCATACATCTTCTTTCTCCTATAACTTTAGTTACCCAAAAAACTGACTTCCTGATGTACGGTCGACCCAACCTCAACCCCGCAAAAAGAAATCTCTCTCCCAACTCCCTTCCTCCAAAAGAAAGTTCGCCACCTCTCGTAACCACCCCGACCCGCCCGAATTCCAACTGCGTCACGCGAAATCCATACCGAACCTTCCCCGTCCGTCCACCCCTCCAAAAAAACAGTCAAAAAAAAAAATTCCGCGCCCACCTGTGAGCCGCGCTCCCTTTCATGGGCCGGCGATTGGCCGCGACGCGAGGCACCTTCGCGCGCAGGGCCGTGCGCGCGGTGATATAGCCGCGCGGCGTCGCCGGCGGCTACGTCGACGACTATAAGCGGCAGCCGTGGCCCGGCGGCCCAGTGAGTGTATACGCTCAGGCCGCGACGCTACTGCACCGTTGACCGCCGCCGGCACCGCAACCACCGCTCCGACAAGGTGACCACCGATTCGCCCGCGCTCTCCCAGAGCGACTGTTCCCGTAATCGTTTTTTTTTTCTGTTTCGATAAGCCAGAGCTGCTCTCAGTGTCTGTGTGTGCTACCGCTTCCGAGGGCGCGAATTCCGAACTATCGGCTGGCCGGTGAGTTTCGGGGGTCGACGGCCACGCCACCCCCGCGGGGCGGACGCGAGAGGGATGTGGTGTTGATTGTAGGGAGGCTGTGGATCGGTTAGTAGGTGGGATGATGGTTACTGATCGGTACTGGGGTGATTTTTTTGTTCGGTTACCAGTGATGTTTTTTGGATAGCTTTTGAACTTTTTTTGCTTTTTTATAAACGATCGATAACATTTTTTTGTTTTATAGACTTTGAGAATAGTGCGTGTGTCGTTTTTAAAGTTTCAGAAAAAAGACTTTGGACATTGTATCGGAAAAAGGGTTTGGTCGGTTATTTTGGCAGCTCTGGGTGTAACTATAGTTTACGATAAGATACAGCAGTATAATAGTGATGGGTTTGATTATAAAAATTAATTATTGAGAATAAAACAATGGTTAATTGACATTGAGTTTTAAAGAAAGGTCAAAACAAAGAACGCCACATTCTTCTCGCAAATCGCAAAAGAAATAGCAAGACAATTAAAAAACAAGCTCTAGAATATTTAAATTTATTTAAAAATAGAAAAAAAGCAATGCGATCAATTTTTTTAAACAATTTTATTAAATACTTTTTATTCTTACAATAATTCACTACACTGCTTCTAAGGCATTAAATATGCACAAGCAATTGCTGTATGTATGTAGGGTAACTCTTAGTAATATACTTTTTAACAATTTATACACATTACGATTAATTCTACTGCAAACAATTTTCGTTTAATCCAGCACTTTGCATCATTAAATTTAACGCTCAGTTAGAAATTTTTCACATTAATCCACGGCTGAACACGTGAAATCAATAATAATTTACTACAATATTTTCTACACTCAATATTTGACTACACAAACTGTATTTTTTTATAAGTCGAAATCAATGCTCACTGGAAAAAATAATCGGAAAACAACCTTCTCCTTTTTATGTTGTTCGAATGATTTGAAATACAATTTTATAAAGGACATTTTACTATATTTTTTATCTATGTTAAAGATATTCAAATAGTATAAAACTGATTTCGCGTTACTTATGGCAATTAACTTTTATTATTATTAATTACATTAATCTGTATTGAACGTATTTGATCATTTCTTTCATTGCGATCAAATTTTTACCTTAAGTCTAAAAAATATGGTTCTCAGCTAATCTGTGAATTGAGCGAAAAACTGTTTATTTAAATATCTACATAGTACACAAAATTTGAAGAAAAAAAGTACAAATAACAAAAGTAACAATATCTAGTTAATGTAATGACTTAGGGCTTCGTGATACTTCGAGTGCTATAGTCGGGCGTCTAAAATTTGCGGTATCACGACACCGACGTCGACAATTAATTTTGGTATATTAAGCTCTAGTCCGTTTCGCGCACGTCTTTCCGTAATCCCCACTTACGTAAGTGTGCACTATTTACGTTTCAGCCGGGGGGGTACAGCCCACCGTTTCGCGGAGCTAAAACTTCACGTCATTAAAAAGTTTGCCCACAACGAAACGATCAACCTACACGTGTACCATTAAGAAATTCCATCGATCCCAAACGAACGCGACGCGCCGCGCGCTAGAAATATTCGTTTCGGTACCACTGTATTTACGGAGCCTTTGAAGCAGCTTTTTTTGATCGACTGCACGCCGCTCGCTCGGATCTGCGAGGAAAAGAGCTCGTTCGTGTCTTCCCCGACAGCCAGCTGAATCGTCGGTTCGACTAAGGATCAATTGAAACAAATAACGATTCGGTTCGGAATTCCACTGCACTGCGGAACGAACTTTGACTCTTTCACCGGGAATGACGCTGTCACTGCTTTTGTAGATGTCGAGGATGTGGTTTGAGTGGAACCTCGTTTTTTTCACCTGATGCTTGTCACTCGGACACACCCGTGTATGCTAATTTTTTGTTCGGCTCTGGGAAAGTTTATTGTAAAACACCTGGTGTGGTGAAATTTTTGTTCATTTACGTTTTTATGGTGATTTGTGTTTGCTCGGAGTTTTATGGGATGGAGGTGGGATAATCGAAAGATGAATTAATTTATGACAAATATTCAAATTTTGGTAACATTTAAATTGGAGTTTGCTTTAGCTAATTTAACAATTCGTCTTTTCAATATTTTTCTGTATTGGTAATGATGTTTTATCAGAAAATAATTATTTTTTCTTTTTTAAATTTTTATACATTGGAAAATGTCTAATTTTCTATCTACGAAACAGTCTAATTCATATTTTAAATCATTGTTAAAATTAAGATAGATTATGTTTAACCTTTTTGCTGCTTTTCATGTCAAGGTAAATTGTAATGTACTACAACCGCAAAATTACTTATTGATCTTTAAAATTATATTTGCACAGTTTTTTTATTCTCTGTGACCGCAATAAAACATATGTTTACCAAACTTCACGTTGGCAAACTGCTTTTTTTCATCGCTCTCTTTCAACCTCAGCACCTCTGAAAAGCATTGAATTTTGCACTACAGATGTATCGCACAAAGCGTTAAATTATGATAAAAAGTGGATTATTTTGAAGTTTCATTAGCTGGCAGGCTTCGAGGCGCGAATCAGTCCGGTAAGGATGTCATTACCCCTGACGAATATGAATGGGAACGGTGCCACTATCCAAATAAACACGCGACCCGACGACATTAGAAATCGGATAATCAAAGGTTTGTGCTGCAAATTTTTACCGAAACTTTCACATTTCTTTCGTTATACAAGCGCACCGAAAAATCCACCTTGCAAGAAAAGAATAAAATAGAAAATTCTGAATTTCCATTTGCATCAATGCCAACTATATTTTGTTTTCTGTAGTTTACGCGTTTGAGGCTTTAAAAAATTTATGACTTTTTGAAGTGACTTACTTGTGTTTTATTCAAGCATTGACATTGCTGATTGCTGCCTTGGACTGGAATCACAGTCATAATTTTAATTAAATAATTATTACAAATTTGTAATATTTTACTAATATCGATAATAAAAGACTATATTATTGACATGCGTGATTCAAAGCTAAACAATACGTGATTAATCGAAGTATTGAAATTGTATTTATCTATTTTTGTTATTTACTAAAATAACTACATTATCAGTTCCTTTATCTATGCGATAATTAAAGGATATTTTTTCCTCGAAATACATATTTTTAAAAAATCAATAAGGAAATATAACTTTATAATATTGTAAATACGGGCAAATTGTTCTGAATGATGATTAATTCAAATTCACGTTTGCAATAAAATTAATTACGCCTTAATTAAATGCATTACATAAGCAATATCATTTCTGTTAAAAAAGCTTTTTTTTAAAAGACATTATTTCAGTCGAGTGTGCACTCCTATAGATATAAATTAAATAAAATTTGACGTTGCAAAAATGAGCTATTTAAATTAGAATGAAGCTACAGTTCAGAAATATCGACGCAAATTAGTCGGCAATAAGAAAATATTAGAAGCCGGTTCTTTAAGCGGTTGCGTTATTTATAACGTTACTAAGAGGAATAATTAAGTGCATTAATTTAGATCATCAAAAGGTCACTCGTCGTGCCTTTTACCTTTGCACCATTAGCTATAGCATCTATGTACATGCACTGTACACACAAAATCATTACTTTAATTTTACATCAAAATGATTATGCTCTGCAATCATGGAAATTTTCATGATTAGCTAAAATATCAGTATTTTTCAAAAACATCTTCCGAAACTCTTCTTACCTTTCCTCTCGCGACGTAACAAATAGCTGTGTCCCTTTAAAATTACCCCTTACTCATTGTAATTCCAGCCACGCGATCAAAACATCTCTAACAAATTTTAACAATGAATCTCTCTGAAGCACCGACCCCCATCAGCATCTCCCTTATCAATCCCCCGAACACCTTACTGCGCATCCCTAAAAAAACGAAAAAAACATAAACAAACGTTAAATTGCCCGTAAACGTCACCCCTCCCTTTTTGCGTATCCCGCGAAACACACTTACAGACGTCCCCGGGGCTAATTCCCCGGCGTGGCCGCGTTGAATTTGTATCGATTGACCACCTGTGGGCTCGCGGTGGCGGCGGCACGGGGGAAGGGGGGGCGGACCGATCGAATCGAGCCCAGACGAGCGCTTAGCGCGCGGCGCATTTGCCCTGGCATGTCATCGGTGAATTATTTATTAAAGCGGCCCCCGGAAGGTCGACGCATGACGCACCAGCAGCGCCTCTTCCGCGCGAGCTTCGCCCCCCGCCGCCGATCGATCAACACACCCACCCTCTCGAGCCTCCGCACAGATTTGCGCTCTTCGGGCGCACTCGCGTTGTCCTCTTGCCGGGAATGAGCTCTCGCTGGGGTGTATCGCGCGCAGAGGTGGGAGCGACGGGGGGAGGAGGGAGGTGGAGGAATTCGAGGGGTTGAAATAGGATGAGACTGTCTGGGAATTTGTTTAATGAGCGTACGAATTATGCGCGGATAAATTATGTTAGAGGTGCGTTTTGTACAGTGAGAAAAATGTTGAGTTCAATTTGATATATTTTATAGTAATCGGGAGATATTCTCGACTTAGAAAACGTAAAAATATTATTGCAAAATCAGTAAAATTAATATTTCTTTCTTTATTATTTATCGTAATACCGAGCTTACATTTCTAAAATGCTAATCCTACATTTATAAAAAGTAAATGCTACATTTCTGTATATCCGATTCTACATACTTATGAAAGTAATAATGCATCTACTGTTTATTTTTTTCTTGTAGGTATATATTTTAATTTGTTTAGTTTATATAATAAGTTGCCTTTCATTGATTTTTCAACTTGCCTAAGTGGACGACTAAACAAGCGAACTAACGTACAACTTAACTAGCATTGTTTCTAGAACGAATTTGAATGACAGATCTATAAATGTCATTTAAATAAAGGGCAATGCTTACACAGGCTTTCATTGCAGTAGCAAAATAAATAAATGACTCGTACTACTCTTTGCTTAATTATATTATTGAACTGCTTAATATAACAAATTTTAAAAAAGAATTTTTTAATTATATTGTACAGAAGAAATGAAGCTTTATTGAAATATCCCATCCCGGTAGGCCATTTATTTAAATTAAAAAAAAAACTTATCCTTTCTGTTAATATTTTGAAAATTTTATAAAATAGATATCCTGAGTTATTAGAAAGACTGTTTTATTATTACTTTTATAAAAAAAATACCGGAGAAAAAACTTTAATAAAATAAACGGCAACCTTTTTAAAAAAGTTTTAATAGAAAATATGAAAGGCAAAAACTACCCTTTTTCCCCGCCTCCTCTCCGCAACAAAATTGAAAAGTTCCAATCAAATTGAACGAAAGCTCGCGGGCGCCAAATATAAAAAGAGACGTTGAATCGGGAAAATACCTTTTGTTCAAACAATAAATTGCGCTATTCGAGCAAAAATACGTACAGGGCTCGCAAAAAATCATTTAACAAAAAATATAACGAACGTAGCAATCTCCCCGGTGACAAATGGCTCATCTGGAACGAACCCCCTATATCCTCGACTCTCTGGACGCGGAGTTATTAAAAGTCGGCGCTTGGATCCGCCGTCGCTTTTCTTCCGCCGTCGATGCCAGCTGTCGCGCAGTTGAAGCGTCAAAGCACCCCCGCCTCCCCGACCCCCGTCCAAATCCCGATCACAGGAAAATCGAGCCGGAGGTCGGCGAAAAATGGCCGTGGCGCTGCTCAAAGCCCGGCGCGCTCAGAGCGCCACTTAATCAACCGTCGACGAGTGCGACTCGCCGATCGAACTTACGCGATTTTTTGCAATCCTTACGCAACGCGCATTTTGTGGCACATTCATAATTTTTTTATTTACTTTTTTTTTTGCTCTCGATCGATTGCTACAGAGGGGCAGCGGGTCCTCGATTAAAAGCTCTACCGTCCAGTTCGTTTCAACGGGTTTTGAAAAAAAGAAGCTTCGATTTCTCGGCTCATCGCCGCGCTTCCGCGATAAAAAAGAGCGGCGTATGGAGAATATCGAGCGGGGATGCCGGGGCTCGGTTATAGGTCAAGCGCTGGCCGGTCGCGCTGTTATTTTTCAAGCTGTGTTAAATGCGCCGACTTAAAGCTCTGAATGCTGGAAAATCGCTGTCGAACGGTCACGCGAACTCCTTTATCGTCCAAGCTGCGCGGTCATTTTTCTTTATTGTTGAGCGCGCTCGGGGGATATCCAAACGGTCAATATATCGCTGAAGGTGATTTTACGAGGAAAATAAAGATACGAATTTTAAGGGGGAAACGAAGATACGAGATTGTTAAATTTCATTTATTCGATTTTAGCTATGCGGTAATTGTTGAGTGGTGATAACATAAACTGACTAAACACAAACGATAAATGTAACACCTTCTCATCGGAGTATTTTTTTATTATTAATTCAAATTCAAAACGGTCTGTAGAGATTATTAAAATCCGTTTATGGTTTTATTAAATAAGTATAAAGAAAATTTAACATTGAGGAAGAAGAATTGTAAAATCACGCTGCCACCTAAACTAAATACGTAGTCTGAAATACAAATGTATTTAAATGGGAATTACTTAAATACGATGATTTATTTGAAAAACAAAAATACAATTTTTTATATTTTTATATCAAACGTATACTAGATTTGTTATAGTTTTTTTAAAAAACTAATTTCGCAACCTAATTTAATGACGGTCGTTTTCCAGTGACCTGTTTTTTACCTTTATCATTCCGTTTAATCGTAGGGGTTGTAATGCAGTAAATAAAATAAAGTGAGCAATTCGAGATAAAAATAACTTCATATGTTTGTTGATCTTAAAATTTTCAATTCAATGCATTTTAGTTGTACATTTTCAGGGTTTTCATGAAGCTAATGTAAGTGTTGTAATTTTTAAACATGAACAAACTAGAAATTTAATGAAAGATAATAATGTCACACTATTACATCATAAATAACATTAAGTTTGATAATAAGTTGTACGACTTGCATTAACAAAAAAGCTTAAACACTAATAATTAGAAAAACTATAATTTTTTAAAAAATTTAATATTCTGCATGTTCTTCGATTGCATACATGTATACATTATTTCTATCGAAGCATAGAAATGTTTACCTCCAGCAAAATAAGCATTAATATACATATTACCACATTACCTTATAGCAAAATCATCAAGATAATCCCTCGAGCTAACAGCCTGAAATTTTCATCTTTACGCTGGTCTGACATCCACCTCGCTCTGAGAAATATCGCATTTGAAACCGCGAGGTAAAAGTTTCTAAAAGCTTGCATCCGTCAGGCACAAGAATATTTTACGAATGGGATTAGCCTCTGTCTGCGGTAGCTATACCGCCGAGCACTAAACGTAGCATCCTCAAAGTGCACATTTTTTTGTTAAGCTTCTTATGGTGCGCTAACAACAGTGCAAAATTCTATGAAAGAAAGCGTTGATCTAACTCTTTGACCTTTAGTGTAAATTTAAATGATGTACCTTAAAACGCCTTTTTATAATGAAGATACAAGTTAATATCGTCTTTGATAAAAATAATTTCTGAACAATATAGTTTATTAAAAAAAATTAGGAGTACAGTATTGATTAAATTTTATTGGAAGAGGATTCGATGGGAGATACTCCGCAAGATTTGTGAGGAATTATGGATTACCGGGAATCAGCGGAATACCGATAATACTTTTGGCGATTAGTGGATTGGCATTGTCCTACATGAAGCTAAATACTGATAGCTTCGGTAACGTTTCCTTCTGCTGTTCAATTAAAACGACGGTATTAAACAATCGCTGATTCCGGCTTCTCGTTATTTTCATTTCATATGAATGAAGATTATTTTAAGTGTTTCAGGGGTATATCTGTTACATTTTTAATGGCTCACATTTCTACTTTAATTCGATTTTCTTTAAACATTTGTTCTGAACTCTCGCAAGTCTTCGCTGTAATTTAAAATAACATTTTCCAAAGGTTCGTCGTATATCCTCTTTAGAGAAGTATGTTATATGTTCTTAACCTTCAATGTTTATTTTTTGCTTAAAATATGATAGAATCCTCTTATATCGTGGTCTCTTTTAGCCACAAAAATCCTTTTAACATTAAATGATTTAAGGACATTTTCTATTTACCTAAAATCCTAAGACTTTTGTCTGTATTATTTGCTTTTTAAACTATAAAAAGTAGATGAAATAACTTTTTATTACAAACTTTTAAAACTTTTTTAATGACCTAAATAAAAAACCTTAATTTTCTTCTAACAATGCTAAAATGATACGTTTTAAATAACAAAAGAATGCATTTCCCGCTTTACGGCAAACATTTTTCATTCATTGATCTTAACAATTATATCAGGTAAAAATTTAAATCAGCCACCCAAACAAATCTCTCCAAAAAACAATAATCCCACCAGCCAAACAAAACACAACCCATTCTCACCGTCCAATTTCAATCCCCCGGCTTACGAACAACAGCATCACCTCCACTCATCCGAATAATAAACAAGCCGCGGCATTTTTCATCCCCTGAGCCATTCTTCAAAATCAGCCCCCGAAACGTTCCGGAATCGTGGCTGCCCGAACTCAGCCGCCCATTGAATCCGCGCCCCCTCGGGCGTGCCATTTCGCCGTTCGCCATTCGCAAGCAGCGCGTCGATCCAATTAAGTCGAATTGCGGCTGATTGTAGCCCGCGGCAGCCGCCCGAAATTTCCGAGGCGCCGTTGTTTGCCTCCCCCCCGCGCGAGCAGTGCTCGCCGCGCGGCTAAACACACACCTCAGCGGAAGTATATGGCATATATACACTCGCTTGCGTCAGACTCGACGTTTTCCCGCGAGTGACGCCGGGCTGTTTACGCGTCCGCCCGAGTGGACGAGTCCGATGATAAGGGGGTTGGTTGCGCGACGCGGAGATTCGCGTTTTGCCGGGGATGCGCGATTGATTCGGAGGGAGAGGGGCGAGAGCGACAAGTGGTTTTCGGGGGGTTTAAAGGTCCGGGAGGGAAGCGAATGGTCGATGGGGGTTTAAAGGGGATGAAGCGCGACCTCGAAGGAGGGTGTCTATGACGACAGATGAGGTTGGGATTTCGCGGGGCGAAGTGGATGCGAGGAAAGTTTTGTTTTGGAAGTTTGAGTTACTCCCTTTGAACTTTGCTGGGTTTCCTCAGTGGTTTATCTGATATATTATTTGAAGTTAGGTTTAAGTCGGGGGTAAGCTACGAACTTTGGAAAATCACTCGTAAACGTGAAATTGAATGAAATATACTTTCTTTTCTTTTCTTTTTTTTTTGAATTATCAAATAATGATTTCTCAGTAACAGTTGCAAAATGGGTTGTTGCTAGAGGCAATAAAAAAATAATTCTGCCTCAAAAGTGTTTTAATATGGAGCTTTTATCGAAGCTTTTTATAGCCAGTAAAACTTCAGTATTATCCGTATGTATGAAACTTTATTGGTTAAACGTAAATCAGAGAAAATCTTTTTAACTTTCATGTTTTGCAGAATAATGCACGATTTCAATTACGAAATAATTACATCGTAACCGTGCCTTTTTGTAAAGCTTGATTGCACATCAACTTTTCAATACAATTTATAAAATAATTCAAATACGTCGTATTTATACAGAAAGACTTTGATGTATTATTTCTGTATTTTGCGTCAGCGAAACTTTATTATTATTTCGACGATATTATTACATTTCGCGTTTAATTCTAAAAATACAGATTTTTCCACTCAAGTAAACAATCCTCATTTAAGCAAATATTGATTGTATAAATGTTTCATTGCGTAAATGTTACACTACGTCATTCTTATTTCTTTTTCATAAATAACGTTAAATAAAATAATAGCTAAAAGCATCTGCAGTATATTTAATAAAAGCTAACAGTATAATTTTGTACGGGGAAAAAGTGCGACTATAAATAGCAGTAGTTTCATCTATTACTAAAATGTTGCTATTTTTTTTTATTTTTTTCTTAATTTTTAGAAGGTTTTACTTAATCCAAATCTAAAATAGTCTAAATCTAAATAATTTTACCATGGGCTATTGCGATTTCAAACGCAGCGACATTCAAATGCCCAATTCCCTTAACGCGTCTGACCATATACGGACCTATTCTACTTACTACCTCATAGCATACCGCCACGAAGCTACAAACGAGGTCTTAATAATTTACCGCGGTTCCTACGAATATAAAATCCTTATCACGACGTAAACCAAATGACAGAATAAAACTAGTCATAACAGATTCCCTCCATGAAAATCCTTCCATCCCTCGTTACCCCATCACCGAGTCACGCCGCCGCCGGCGTAATTCACGCGCTCCCCGTAAAAAATTCATCGCGTTAAAGCATCCCCGGCAATAAGCCCGTGTTCGCACCCAGCACCGTCCATTTTTCACTCCGCATAAATTCCCATCCGCCGTCAATAAACCCAGCTCTCCGCAGAAAAAAAAGAGACCACCAGCGAAGTCAAACACGAAAGTAGCCGGGCACTCGTTCCTAATAAAAAAAAAAGGCGCCGGCGACTCGTACTACGTATATACGTATATCCACTCGGCTCTGCCGAAGGAGCGAGAGAAAAGACCAAACAAAGGACTCGAAGTAAGTGAGACAAAGAGCCAGAGAATTACGCGCGGGGCTACTCTGCGCATGTCGGCGGGGGAGAAGTACGTAAGGAGGGAGGGGAGCGGATAAACACGACGGGGTGGACGAACGAGAGGTCCTCTGTCTCTCTCCCCGGTGGTTCGAACGTAAGTACGAAGGGAGCGCCTTCGCGGTGGCAACGCTCGCGCACGTGTGCCCCCGCACACAGTCCCCGTGAAAACACGCGAGCGCCGGTGTGCGTGTGCCGTGCACACCCCCGCAGGAGCTGGTGCGCTCGCGCACGCGCACCTCAGTCCGGCAGGACGAGCGCCGGGGGGTGGGATTCCCCGGCCTCCCTCTCCGGATACGTTTCCCCGTCGACGGAGGGTAGAGGACGCGCCGGGCACAAGAGAGAAAGAGAGAGAGAGATAAAGAGAGCGAGGGAGAGAGAGAGAGACGGGGTGAGCGAGTCGGCGCGGAGAGGTGAACGCGCCTCGGCGTCGCGACGCGCGACGGCACGAGTGCATTTCTTGGGGGACAGTGGCCCGGTCGGGACGAGCGAGACACACCCACGCGAGAGCGCGCGCCCAGGAGACGCGACTAGGTCCGCGCGACCACCCCCCAGTGACCCCCTGCCTGAGAGAGACGGTGACCCCGCCGCCGGCGAGAGGGTCAGGGTCGACCGGGACTGCTCAGACTGGCGTCTTCGAACATGTCCAAAGGTGAGCGCGCGAATGAGAGTTAAGATTGATGCGAATGTTCCCGCGATGAGTGATTTTCAATGAGTGACTGTGGTTATTGGATACTGGCTGTCGGGGGTGGCCGCGGCGATTGTCGACTGGTTTAACGAGGTGATTCGGACCGCGGGGGTTGATGGGATGTAGTAATTAAAATTTCGTTCGCTGCGTACGGTAATTAATTTGGTAAGCGGCGCGAGGTGCAAGTAGATAAGGTCGGGATTGCGTCAGACGGCGCGCTTTAGTTTCTTGCGTCGTTAATTAGTTGAGCTGGATTTACATCTGCTGCTTGTCTTTGCGGGTCTGTGTTTATTTAATATTGAATGCAATTTCTTTTTTGTTTTAAAATTCGACAACTCATTGAAATATGTTTTCTTTGTGTGGAAGAATTCACTATAATAACAAAATTCATGCCCCGAATCGTTAGGATTGTTTTCAATTGTTTTAGTTAATCTCTAAACTTCTCAATTCTGTTTAATGAAATTAAAATTTTAATCTATAATCAACGAGAAAAATTGAATATAAAGATTCTGAGTTAAACATTACATTTCTACACGTAAAAATTTATATAAATATGTAGTACACTACGATTTTCTCAGTCAAATTTCAGAAAATTTTCCTACGAATTTTTTAACGTTATCCATAGGAAATTTTTATCACCAATTTCCACCCTAATGAGTGAAAAATTTTCTACGCGCTTTGTAGAGTAAAAAGCAAACATTTTAGTAATGTCGTAGAATAGCGAAAAAAAGGTAAAACGATATACGTAATGCAGCTAGGAATAGCGTACATTAAAAATGGCCATAAAATATTCAAACCAATTGTTATATATACTTTTCTATTCGACGCTCGGTAAAATGAGACTAGAATATTCAGCGAAGCAAAGAACCATAAAACTTAAAAACTTGTACTAAAAGACAAAACTTAAAACGTTTCAGCTCTTAAATTCACTTATCCCGATCTTGAAGGAAAATTTAGTAGCTTTTTGCTCTTTACCCGGCAGAACGAGGCAAAACGTAAAACAGTACTTACACAAAAGGCGTTTCATACAAACTTTTTAAATGAACCGTTTCACGAAATAAATTTGAAAAAAAAAGTACAATTACCGATTGCTAACGAACTAAAAGTAATTTATTTTATTGTAAATTTCATTCCATTTATTAATCCAGAGAAAGTTATTTGTTCGCACATTACGTGCCGGCGCATGACACAACAGAGTTAAATTAAATTTCGAGCCCAGCCAAAATTGTTTACTTTATTGTACAACCAACGAAAACGTATTAGAGGCCATTAATTTCCTCTTATCGAAATAATGCAGACGACTGTATGTACGCGCCTGTATTTAACTTGCCGCGGTACGCGGTGCTCGAATTCGATGCTAAATTCAAATTCGATACGCCCGTCCTTAAATTTTAATTTTCGGTAAATAATAGAGTTTATTTATAAAACGTCGATGGTCATTTAAAAGCCATTAGCTCACGGCGATATACCCTTGGCGTAATTTCTCGCATTAGGCAGCGAAAGTTCCTTTAAGTACACGGAGAAGCAAACCGGTATCCGTTATAAATAGCGACTCGATATGTTTTATTGCGAGTATAATCATGTAAGGCATGCGAAGTCCCACTATGCATAAGAATACGTTCAATTATTTAAAGTTTCGACCGCGTGTGTTTGCTCGACTGTCGATGTCAATCTCATTAGCAGCGCTTGTTTACTTATTGTGCATTATTAATCGTGCTGTAATTTTAAATGTTGAATAAGTGGCAAACAATTTAACTGTGGGGTAACTGCAATTTGAAGTTTTTAATTTTATCGTGGCCCTTTCGCCAGGTACAAAGCATTTGAGTACCAAATGAAAAAGGACCATGCATAAGTTCACCCTCCAATGATTATCTCAATTTTGATTGAGGTGTTTAACCAAATATGTTGAACGATTACCTTTAATTACAGATATGAGTCTGTTTGCGATTTAAATATTACTATATGGTTTAAACATTTTGAATTATTCATCAAATAAAAAGGATATTATGTGACTTTTAATTAACTGTAAATGTGGTCAAATGTGTCGAAGACTAATTGATACGCAAATTAAAAGAATATAAATCGAAATCAATATTTTAATAGCATATTTGAAATGCTCATTGAAGTTAAAAAATTCATAAAAATTATCACTCTGATTATTAATTGATCATCATATCGGTGAACTGCATTAATGTCATTCCACCTATAATGAAATGTTCAATGAGCGATCCTTCCATTCATGACTGGCAATGCCACACAAATATAGACGTGGAAAAATAAGAATTTGAAGATTCAATTTTTTTCAGTTTATATTGACTAAAATATTTTAACCCATTAAGAGGATTGTACTTGTCATCAATTATCTTGCTTTTTAATTATGCAATACAGCCAAAAAGCAAGATATAAATTCTTCGAATACAGTAGGGTAACGCGTATTGTTTTATTTCGTTGTCTTACAAAATTGCAACTTTACTTTAAATGCGAATGCATACACAGTTCAATATTGAATATTCGTATCCATGCACGCTCGAATGTTTGTCCGGCTAATCGAATATCGATTGATCGGTTTTCACTTAAAACCCAACTCGTGAAATGCGATCCTATGTTGAGACAATTTTTAAAAATTACATTCTTTTTTTACTAAAATTTATAATACAATTTAGTGCATTAATTTTGGAATCACCTGTCAAACTTGATAAACTTGACCTCCAAATTACTGTGAATTCTTTTTACCATGCTGCACGTCATTTTTTCAAAAATCAAACAAGTATATGATTTACTACATTTTTGAAAAAAAATTACCATGTATAGTAACAAAAATATTCTAATTTTCCAAAAGCTATTCTTAAATTGCAAGGAATTGCAAAATAATTGAACACCAGATTGTCAGATAAAAGAGTTTCGAATAAATAATGCAATGAACATTAAATTAAAAACTAATTTGATGTTTCTGATGTCTAACGAGCACATCTAGCAAAGATAACGTCCAAATAAATGATTGATTCTTCCATTTTCCAATTTTGCTTTTCACTCATAATGAGTCTAGTCGCAAAGGAGCAATTAATATTTCACAGCTCTTTCCCCACACTCGAGCCGACTGTTAATTCCACCGCGCCAATTTCTGCTAATTGAAAAGGAAACCTCGTCTAGTGCAATTGTAAAAAAGTACCTATTCCCTTCGAACTGTCCTTTGAGAATAAATTTACAAATTAAGAAAAGAAATTTCCAAAAGTTTTTGTAGTTTTGTAAGTCGAAATTCTACTGGCAAACTCGTACTCTGCGCATAAACGGGCCCAAAAAAGTAGGCGTGTGCGGTCACATCGATAATTGCAAAGTGCTCCCTGGAATTGAAAATTTCACCGTTATTCATCATTATAAACTCGTTAATCATCCAAGTCGCAGTTATTTTATTTTGGGCAAAGTCAAACAATTATTTTTCACTTCCTTTTCAAGGAGACGCTCGAAGTAGTCGAGTCGCTCACGCGAAAGACGCTCCATTAGAGAAATTTTATACGCGAACCCCCGATTGAGAGCACTTCGCTCTAATTGTTCCGGTGCGGGAGCTCGCGACTCCGCTCGTTCGGTTAGGCGCCGGTAAATTAATTGAGCGCGTTGTACTTACTTTCGAGGAGTGTGATCAAAGGGACTGCCGTGGAAAAATCGACGTACATGCTTGATTTTGTACCGCGTTCAAGTGATTTTCAGTTAAAAGGCTATTTAATTGACAATTTATGCGTGAGAGGCATTATCTTAAAATTAAGGCGTGAAATGATTGTAAAAAATCATAAAAATTGAGTAAAATTTACGCCCTATTTGGGGTATTACTTTTCAAAAGACATAAATGACATAATTTCCTATGGGTGTAACGAACGTTTGCTGCATTGTCAAGCAAACAAAAAAATAATATTAACACTGTGAGGATTTTTCCTCTTACCAACCTCTTGTTTTAGAAGCAAAAACCTATAATTTATTTTGCGGTAAATTGCGATCTTTTATGATCTAAGCGATAAAATTATTTTGGATAACAGGAAAGAGAACAAAGAGCTATTATATGAATAGTTAATGTCAACAGAGGTAACGCTGTAGTTACAAGATTGTAATAAATGTAAATAACCCCGATAAATCGTGACCGATAATAAAACGCGTGTCTCATCGTTCACAACCTCGCAACAGCTTTTCTTCCGATTTATGCATACTCTATTAGTAGATTGATATGTATCGCATTAATCGATTAACTTAATGTGGAAATCATTTAAAAATTTATATCAATTATTTCGAGACAGTAATGATGATTGGCACGTTATTGGAAAACAATATCACTTTGTTGTTATTAATTACGATATTCTCAGCTACAGATTTATTAATTATTCATCTAGTCATCGTATACAGCGACTTTTTAAGCGTAAGGATTTATTTACACAAAAAACGCTGTTAAAACACTAACGAACAGTGATTTCCTACTCACACAAATTATTCTTTTCGTACAATAAACTCAGAGAGTGATTTCCGCAGTAAAATTATTACGAAAAGATTTAAGTCTATTCAAATACAAACGAATAAAAGTTCAATAGCCGGATATCGCGTTCGCGCCCACGAAAATATAGCGCCCCGACGTTAATGCAGTTGCAAGTTTAACGAACGAGCAAAGTTCGTCATTATCCTACGGCGAGCGACGCGTCGCGTAACGAACTGGCTCATATGCAGGCGCGCGCGACATTAAATTTTCGAAACCGTCCGCAATTTCGCCCGTTAATCGAGTTCGCCGGCTCGAAATTCGTCGCGGCGCGCGATACTCCGCGTTCCATCTGATCATTCCACTTAGCCGCGAATTCACCTTAAATTTGAGCGTTTAATCGCGATTCTGCCGGGCGAACGAAGTTCCCGCTCGGACGCGGCTGTCATTCCAGTATTCATGAAACGATGAATATTCAGGTGGTTCGAGGAAATGGACAAGGGAAGATTAAAGGAAAGTTTCATTGAATTTTCGAAAATGAGGAAGTACTGATGAATTGGGATTTAATGCTTTCATGAAATTCTTTTCATCGTCTATGTTTAACGACACTTTTCTACTTGGGACATCGTAAAAGCTAATGCAGAATTTTCTTTTGATCTACAGCAAAGTTTTGCTGATGTAGTAGTTCAGCCTTTACTTGATGTTTATAGATAAAATATTAGCAACATTTTTATTAAATCTTTTTCAATTTGCACTTTAGCAACTATGACTCAAATGTGTAAACTTTTTAATTCCTTTCCTGATGAGAAAAACTATGTTAGGAGAAAATATTGTATAGCACCCACGCGGCTTTCTTTGTCTCACTCAGATGTCACTCTTCATTCCACCAATAATTTATTTAACCTTCATAGAATAATCAACTGTTTTATAAAATATTCATATTCCCAAAGTAGGTACACTTTGATTTAACCGACTATATGAATTTTATATATCCACACCTATCAAAAATTCTCTCTACCTCTTTCCCAATAAAACCCCGAAAAAAAGCGCAGTATCCTCAAAATCGGCCGCCAATTAATAAACCCTGCATTTGCGTCAGCGCTCGCCCATCAAGTACACACCAAACTCGTTAGGCGGAATACCTCATATAATCGATTTCTCGCAATCCCTCGCCGCGCCCTAACAATAAACTCGCTCCTCGCGCGAAAGACAAGGAGAAGAAAAAAAGCCGAGGGAGCAAACGAAGTGTGCGCGCGGGAGCACCGGGTCCCGGGCAAACAGCAATAGCCGTCGGTTCACGGAAACCAGCCGAGCGGCTAGGGGGCAGAGACAAAGGCGAAGTGGGTGTGGGAGGAAAGTACCTACCGGCGGGAAATTCGACGGGAAGAGTGGAGGGGGAGAAAACGCCCGAGGGTCTCTTCGCTCTCGGCGGCTCGGTCAGCCCTCCGATAACCGCGAGACGCCGGCGGGGAAGGCCCGGCAACCGGATGCCGGCGGCGCCGCAAAAAGGGATACGTAATATACGCTGATCGATCGAGCCGCGAGTTCGGGAACACTTCGCCGGTGTACGCGCGCTCTTTATGTCTCGTTAACGAAATTATCCGGCGATGAGAGGCGGGGGAGGGAGGCCTGGGGGAACGGCGCTTGATTGTGTTGCGGCAGGATTTTTCCACGGGGATAATTGAGCTGCGGTTAATTTTCCGCCGGAATACGGGCCGATTGACTTGTTTAGAGGGTGATTTTTACGTGGAAAGGTTTTTGGTGATAATGTTTTTGGTAATGCATATGCACGGAAGAATAATAAACAGTGTATTCAAATTTTTCACAATAGATTTAGTTGTGAATTTGCATGTTAATTTTACTTTCATAAGTAAATTCTACTTTTTAGTAATGTAATGGTTTGATACAGCTGTAAAATGTTTGTCACATCTACGTTTTCTGAAATAGAGTTTCTACTTTTGAAATGTTAATTTTTGTTGTTTTACAATGTTATTTTTCCTTTTTCCTAACCCAGTAAATTTTACTACTCTGAAAGATGAATTAAATTTGTTGCTTTATTTTTTCCGCGTAGAAAGAATTTTTAGTCTAATACGGCACGGTACATCCTTTTATATTGTAAAATGTGCAACACTGCACGTTTAGTATGCAAAATAAATAAATAATAAAAATTACTTTCCAATTTTCCCTAGCAATTTTCTCTACTGTATAAAAGATAGTATCTTTTTTAAATAATATTATACTTTTCTATTATTAACTCGAGGCGCACATTTTTTTAAAGCGACATAAACTGCGGGTAAAAATTGTAGAATATACAGATGTCCTCATACTTTTTCAACCTATATTACTAGCGCTACTAAAATTGTTTCACCGCAAAAATTTTATTTTAAATTCAAACCGTCCGCGCCTCGTGACAATCGACGTTAAAAAATAAACGAGCTGCTACAATTTTGAAAGCTGCCACCGGACGTATCGTTCCAGATGATTTTCCCGCGCGTTGGTTCAAATAGGTACTGTGCGCGCTTCACGTCCACTTTACGACGCGGCTCTAAAGCAAAAACTTTTCCAATACTGCAGGTTATACGTTTCTTTTAAAAATTTAACAAGCGCCGTATGTTCGCGCGCTTGCAACGTCAGCATTATTTCCTTTATTCTCCATCCTCTTTTAGAAAAAAATTTGCTATAGCATTTTTTTAGAAATAAAAATACGCGCTAAAAAAGAATTTCATTGTTCAATGTGGATATACGCGCAAAAGCTGTCGGTTATTTATATTTAAAAGAAATTGATTTCCACGACGTGCAAATTTCAACTGCAATAATTTAACGGAATTTTCCTCCTCGACAAATAAAACTTTGTTTATTTTGCGCAAAATAAAACGAATACGTAAAACTGTTCTTGGCTTATTTACACATAGAATATTTTCATTGGAAATCATCAGGGCAATTGGCTATTGGGATCGATATTTTCCATACCATGCCGTGTAGTTAAGTGACGCGTTGCTTTTCTTTCGTGCACCGATATACGCGATTTACTCCGCAGCTCTGACGTAGTACACGCTCTCGACGCTGCCAGCTCGACGAGAAAAATACTCTATCGCACAGGGGTAATTTCAGATTCCCTGTCAACACTCCCCTCCCCTGTTTCGCACTATAGTAGTCCGCACTTCCTCGTAGTCGGAAAATAATAGTAATTTCAAAAGAAATCAACAAATTAAGAAGCAGAAATGCAGTGCGCTACTTTATTGAAGTTACCCTCGTTGAATATTCGATCAGCACTTCAATCTCATTTGCGTTTTATCAACTATCCCCTTCTGCTCGTCTTCTTGCATCAATGTAAGAACTAGTTGTGTATAGGTATGTTAATATAAGTATAAAGAAAAGGTCGCGGATTCTTTTACAGCATGGGTAATTGCGCACTGTCGCGTCGCGACCTCATCTTTATGGAGCAGCGCATAAAGTTCACTTATAGTCTTTGCGGTTCTCTTTTATTCTTCTTAATAATGTTAAGGTGAACGGCTATATTTAGAGGCGCGTGAGTTAATCTAAGCCGAAATGCTATATAAGCGCCGGCGAGGACGCTATTTTTATCGAAGTCGGCTGACTTCTCGTCATTCGTATAAGGGTCGCAATTAGCCGAGCGCATGGGTGATCGATAAAATATTTTCATGTGGTATAGACACATACGCACATTTGCATCTACGAGCAAGTTTCAAAGTTAAGCATCAATCAGCGCGATACTTAATTGGATGGGTGACTGCATCAACGAGGGCATTTTTTCAATGATATCTTATAGGCGAGGGTTGATGAGCTAAATATTATTTAGGCAATAGTATCTTTATGCTGACTCCCTGGTGCAGACTTTCCCCTCGTGTGAGTGGAGCAGGGAAGGGAAAAAAGACAAAATAAAAGCTAGGAATGTAATATGTAGGAGAATCTTAGTATAATACGTAATAGCAGAAAAGCACGGGATTGGCGGGACGAACAAAGAAGTTTAGACATTTGAATAAATGAGTTCATGAACAATATGCCTGTAATTAAATTAATTTCGAACGATGAATGCTTTTTGCTGGAGTAAATACCTATTATATTATAGAAAAGCCAAGAAAGTTAAGTACCGTAAGAAAAGTTTACTAAAACACAATCAAAAAGTTGGCTCACGTTCATCAAGTACAAAATGTACTTATAATTTAAAACTTACTTTGCGCAATTATATTTCACTTAACTCGTTCAGCGCTACAGCCGACCCATCGTGCGTTAAATGAACTTGTTGTTACCTTAGAAACTCAGAATTGTAGGAACTAATAATTTAGTAATGTAAATTTAAGCCATCTGAAATGTTGCATTTGGGAATTGACGAACAATTTTTGTAATGTTATCAGCGGAGGACGGCAACGCCAAAGACAGCGATGAGGGCACTTGCGGAAAGGTCCTTATCATACTATCCTGGGTGCTGGTCGTCTTGACAATGCCCTTCTCGCTCTTCGTCTGCTTCAAGGTAAGTGCACTTCCGCCGAAGTTCGTATTACGTTTCTATCGCGATCGAATCCAGTTTCTAAGTTGCCGCGCCTCGTTTTCCAGTTTTAAATCAAATTTTATCTAAATAACATTTAATTGATGGTTACTTACAAACTTTGTAAAATTAAGAGATACTATGAACCTGAAGTGGTAACTAATTTAAAAAAGTTAATGATCAATTAACGTTAGATGGATTCTTCTTCTTAATTTTTTAAATATTAAAGAAATTATCTTTCTTTCTCCCAAAATCTGAAACAGAGGAAGTTGAGACCAACAGATAATTTATATTTTAGCCTCACTTGGCTTCGTAATGCTGATTACTTTTTAATTAACGTCCTCATAGTGGTTATTAGTAAAATTATGCAATGATACCTAACAACACTTCTGTAAAAAATATAGTAATTTAATTCACGAACATTTCTATCTAAAGATTAAAATTTATAAATTCTCATTTGATGCAGGTAGTACAGGAGTACGAGAGAGCAGTCATATTCCGCCTTGGCAGACTGCTATCCGGCGGTGCCAAGGGACCAGGTAAGAAATTACATCGATAATTACCACCTTATTCGCATGCACGATCCACCGAAACTTGTAGGACATCATTATCCCTAAAGTTTACTAAACTTGACCAACCAGTTCCCACCAAAGTTTGATTGATGTAAGCGAAAAGAAGTTTCCGCACACTTACTTAACTCGCGTCATTTATTATTTAACCAACGGTACGACTTAAACAATTTTTTTCTTTTCTACGTCCTATAACGTGGAAAATCACTTCTAAGTCTGTTCTGACTTGGAATAAAAAAAATTAAAGCATTCAAGTCTTCTTTAGTTTCTGATTAAAGTGAGAAATTGATATTCGCGAAGCTTATAATGGAAATGACGCGCGCGCTCAAGGCAGAAGCGCAAAGTTTATTAATTTTAAATGCAATCTCCGTGAGTGCTCCTCGCAGCAGTCGCGAAAATATGAAAACGTAAATTTTATAAGAATACACTTTTTATTCGCTCGGCGAATTATTTAACGAAGTTCAAACTTTAGCTTCAGAAACTTCATAATGACCGGAAAGCCGCTTCCAATTAAACTTTAGTGTAATGTTCCAAGTTTCACTTTACGTACACGTATACTTTGTACCCTAAAACATAGTTTCAAACCGCTGCGCATTAATGTTAGTAGGTCCATTTTTTTAATCATTTCGCAGCGTTCGTTTGGTAAGAGAAATTTTCGTGAAATGATCAAAAATCTTTTTTTTCTTATTTACGCAGGAATCTTCTTCATCCTGCCGTGTGTGGACAGCTACGCCCGCGTCGACCTGCGCACGCGAACTTACGACGTGCCGCCGCAGGAGGTACGTACGCGCACAATGCGCCTCAAATTTGAAATTCAAACTTAACAATATAATGCAGCACTCGGCTTGCTTTTTGCATTCCTTTGCTCATTTTTCACCCGCGCTCCGTCCTTTCATCCTCCGCGAATCCCGTTTTTCTTCGTCAAAGGACACAGAGAGACCCGCAGTCTTTTTGCATTCTAAACACGCTTTATTATATCCTCGAGTGAAAGAAAATTTATAAAAGGACCTCGTGTACAAAGTCTTTTACTGTCTTTTACTGGGTATACAGTTTTATTAAAAGTCTTTTTATTAAAAGGAAGGAAAATTTGTTTATTCATTGAAAATTACCAACGTTTCGACACACTTTGTGCACTGCCTTCGGCAAAATTAAACAGTTTTATCAAAAATATGTAAGTAAAATATAATTTTATATTTTAAACTGACGTAAAAATGTAACTGTGTGGAAAGGCTTTCGGAACATTGGCATTTCAACAGATGAATAAACAAATTTTCATATGATTTTTGAGCTGGGGTCGATAAATTCACCATGACCTTCCTAAACCTTAGAATTTGACCTTAGAATTTGATTAGTTTTCGAAGTTTCTGGAGGAATCGAAAATTTAAATTAAATATAACATTTTACTTCTCAAGTTTCTTATAAAGTTTGTTCTTTCTTAAAACAATTAAACTTTTTCCCTATTCATACAAGTTTTATCATACTAAACTTCAATTATTAATTTCAACGCACATCGATTCACTATATAAATACTTCAAAAAGTAAGTAGGTTAATTAGTAGTCTTCCCAATTTAAAGAAAGTGAAAAATTCAATTAATTTTTGTTCCCAACGCCAAATCGAGAAGTACTTCTAAAAAATGTACAAAAACGTTAACACGAATTGTACAGGTGCTGACGAAGGACAGCGTCACGGTATCGGTGGACGCTGTGGTCTACTATCGCGTGAACAATGCGACCATTTCGATCGCAAATGTGGAGAACGCCCACCACAGCACCAGGCTCCTCGCGCAGACTACCCTACGAAACACCATGGGCACACGACCGCTGCACGAGATTCTGAGCGAGCGAGAGACCATCTCCGGTAACATGCAGGCTAGTATTTTTCGATTTTTTGGGATCACTCGACGATTTTCTTCTTACGATTTGCGCTATTGAATTTTTTCAATACTCTTCCGCAGATTTCACTGGATGAAGCTACTGATTCATGGGGTATTAAGGTAGAGCGAGTAGAGATGTAAGTTTCTTTTTCAAAAATATCACGAGGTATTGTAATTTATTTAAAAAAAATAATTTTTTATCCTTTTTTTTACAGTAAGGACGTTCGACTACCAGTGCAATTGCAGAGAGCAATGGCCGCCGAAGCTGAAGCTGCTCGCGAAGCTCGTGCTAAGGTAAACAAACCAATTTGAATTTTTTAAATAATTATCAATTGAAATTAGTAATTGATTAAAACAAAATTATTAAATTTATACCACGCACTATATATTTTTGCCTTTAATAAAATGCGGCGCTTTGTTTACGAGCAACTACGGCATAAAGTGTATTTTCGAGAATTTATTGTTAGATGGCCTAATTTCGCATTTTATTTTACAGGTGATCGCCGCGGAAGGTGAGCAAAAGGCCAGCCGAGCTCTTCGAGAGGCCTCCGAAGTCATTGGAGACTCACCTGCTGCTCTGCAGCTCCGATACCTACAGGTCATTACTTTCATCTCACTTGCCTCACGTTGTTCTTTATATTTTTTCTTTTCAAAATTTTTCCTCTTAATTTATAAACTTCATTTCAAATGTTAGCTTATAATCCTCTTTTTTAATTTATTATTTTTATTAAATCCATGTCAATGAAAATCAATCGTTTTATCATCTTCTGTTATTTTTAAAGACTAAAAGTGAACTACTCGCGTAATATCGATTATTTTAAATTAAAACAAAACGTTTGATCAAAGTGTCGTTAAAATTATTATCATTTTATATACACCTTTATTTACAATCTTTAGTTTATTTATACATTTTTGCACTTGTGCTCCTTGTAAAACAAAACGCAATTTAAAATTTTATCACCGCACTCGAAAAAAGTAATTAACGAAAAAAAAATTTCTCTCTCCAGACGCTCAACACGATCTCAGCCGAGAAGAATTCGACGATCGTGTTCCCGCTGCCCATCGACATGCTCACTTACTTCATGAAGGCGAAGGAGTCGGCCTAAGCACCCAACTCGGCAGCCGCGCGCGCGTCTCGTCTTTCCCCCGGGATTCGAAGCGGAGGGACGGCGGAGCTCGACGGAGCACCGAGAGCGACTTCAAATGCGGTCTAAACAAAAAAAAAGCAAAGGAAGGAGACGAAAAACGAACCCGAAGACTCTGACGCGCTAATCTCCGGCGGCCCTCGCGCACCACCGCGAATAGTCGCAAAAAAAAAATGTTAAATTATACTCACGCGTATATCGATCGGCGGGTGGTGCGCGAGGAGGCACATTTCGAAAGGACAAATAGACAAATGGAAAGGCGAATTAAGCGAAACGAAGGAAACAAAGCGAAATGAAAGAAACGAGAGAGAGAGAAGGGCAATAGGCATAATTAAGGCTATTAAAGACATTAAAAAGTTTACACTGTTATTTGTGTCGATCAATGTGATGGTCGCGGACGTCGCGACGACCTTCGTCTAATTATCTGTTCAGAGTCTCCTTTTCTAGGTATCGCATACACGTCACCAGTAGTAAACGAAGAGAGGAAATGAGACGTGGGCGAAAAAGAAATTCTGACAGACTTGGGAGGAAAGCATGATTAATCCGTCGTTGAGACGGTCATTTAAAAAATTTCTAATCTCCTAACTAGTGTGTAAGACTTGCACTGAGTTCGTTGTTTTTTAACATAACAAAAGAATTGCGTTGGACTGACGACAGACTCTTCTCAATTAAGTTTCGTTCGTATACGACAATCGAATCGTGGAATTGCAGTTGGAAATATATATCATTATAAATCGCGTGCGATTTGTTTTATAGTTTCTTTTTTTCTTTTTGTTAATTCGTTCCTCTATTGATATCCACTTTTTCAGACTATTATACGACGTTTGTATTGATTTTTACAGCTACTATGTAAAATTGTTCTTCTTTTTTCGTATGGTCTTTTAACTATTTTCCCTTGCCTCCTGTTTTTCTGCGTAAAAGATTGATTTAACGATTTGAGCAGCGTTAAAAGGTGACTATTTAGCTTGAAACATTGCAGTGCGATTGTTTTTTATGTGATGTTTTATTAAAATGTAAATAAGTAACTTGTAAAAATTAAGAAGGTCGAATTCACGGAGAATATTATGATTCGATCGATAAAAATTATGTCAACTCTTGGATCATCAACTGAAGTTATAAAGTGACGCAATTAGTCGAAAATTGAACGGAGCCAATTACTGAGTAATTACTAGTAATTGTTGCAACTTCTAAAGTGGAGTTTACGATAATTTTTTGTATTATAAAAAGGGTCAAGAGGTATATTAACGTACCGAGAAAAAAATGCTCTTAAGGCAACGTTAAACTATTAATTTCTTACAATTCGTTCATTAAATATCGATGTTTATATATGTCGACAAAAAAAGACGTGAAACAAAAAGAAAATGAATACTGCAAAAAATATTGATCGAGACGTTTGAAAGTTCATTGAGTAGTTTTAAATGGAAAAAGAAATTTCGATTTGAAGGGCTTAAATCGAATTAATTGAATGACAAAAATTAAAAAACAATGAAACTTTTTACCTAAATATACACGTTATTTTCAATTTGCCATACCTTTTATAGTTTTTAAGGACATATTAAGAAAGTATTTTTCAAACGAAATTTTTTGTACAATTGCCTACGATAAATTTTTTTGTCAAACTATTTTGTACGAGATTGTCAGAATTTTATAAATTGTTAGTATTACTGGGACCCAATTCATCAAAGTTAAAAGGTGCTTGTATAGGCAAAATTATCGAGCAATTAGTTTGAATTTAGATTATAATTACTGTTCTTAGGTGAAGAAAAATGCTTAACATAAGGCAGAATTTTTGTTATTTGCGCAATAAATAGATTGCGAGTTATTGCAGGCAAGAGAAAGAGCTATTTTTTTCACCGAGGGAATTGGCGAAAAACTTTTTTGAAAAAGAAAAAAAATAAAAGTGTTTGCTCTGAAGTGTTTTCTTTCACTGTATAAGTAATCTCGTTAATAGGCGTAAGTTTTTTCTTTTTGTAAATATAATTTTCCTTCGTCCACCGATACTATTAAATCTTCTGCAATTCCTTTTACTTAAAAAAATTATAAACAAAGCATATGTGACTGAATTCAATGTACATTTTCAAAATGGTTTTTCTGCCAAATAAATGTTAGACGTAATATTGCAACACTTCGAATATTCTCAAAGATGAAATAAAAATCTACACCGAATTTACGATTGTAACATTATTCAGTATATTTTTTCGAATTTCATTATTACGCTACTAATCTTAAAAGTACTGATATACATTGACCAAACAAAAATGAGACTGCATATAAAAAATTCTCAAAAGTAAAATAAAAATTAAACTAAACAAAAGTATAGGAAATGCTGAGTGTTCGAAAGTAAATAAACATTGAAACTTCAATTTGACTTAATTGCATGATTTTACTTTAACTGATTCTATATTTACAAATATAAAAGATGATGTATGAATGTATAGATCACAAGAATATTTTGAGTTAACAATTTAACTCAACTCTCAAATATAAAACTAAAATTTTGAATGATTCAGCATGATAAAATTTTATCGTCCAACTACTTTAATGATCTCTAGTCTCTGGTTCTTCATCGTATGATGACATAACTTTTTCCATTATTTCCCAAAGCTTATCTCTGGTCAAATCTTTGCAGAATACCTGTAAAAATGTTATCAATTATGAAAAAAACTATTCATGAATGTTGAACTGTATATCATATAAAATTCATGTTGTCTTGAAAAATTTTAAAATTGTGATTCACTCAATGGAATAGTAAAGATCTATTGCAATAAAGTGTATCGATAAAATACATGTTTTCTTTTTATTTAATTTCAATTTGTTTACTTTTTTAAGAATTATTTTAACAAATTTACTTACATTAAACCATGGCTGCTGATCACATTCATCCATTAAAGGAACTACTACACCATAAATTTGTAGGGCTAAATTTATACAAGCTATGGCTATGAGATTTGGTGGATAATCAAGAACTGCTGGAATGTGATGAAAATCTTGCAATAATGACATACTTGTTCTTGCGACAGGATATTTTTGCCATTCTTCTTCTCCAAACCATGCTTGCAAAGATCTCAAGTAATGCAGCATATACTACATAAAAATTAGTCGTTAATATTTTTTTATTTAAGAGAGTATTTTTATTGTTTTACCTAATAAATTTTAATATTGAATTTTTGTTGGATAAAAATATAAAATTAAAAGGATTACCTTGTGGGGATGTTCAGGTACAACTTGGAACTTCAGCATGCGCATTATTAATAATTCTGCTTGTACAATAGCATCGCGCATAGCCCAGTATTGATCACCCAATTCCAAAGGTGCCGAACCTCTGTGTAAAGTGCTATAAGCAACATTCATTACATCTCTGATTTTTAGGTTATTGTCCTTAATTTTACCAGCTAAATATAAGCATGTTGAAGCTATTAACTGAAAATATAAAAGCCGTTATTATGATTAGTTTTAATGAGTAACAAAGAATATATTTGAAGTTAATTTTAAATACACTTACATATGGATCATATCCTCCTGGAGTAGATTCCCTCATAAATCTGTGATATAAAGAGGCAGCTGTTGCTATTGTGAGAGGGTGTGTATCTAACTTTAAACCTACAAAAATATAAACGGATCATATTTAAATTTATATTATAATCACTGAAAAATATATTTTAATTTATATATCTTTATAGAAAGTAGTTTTGACCATTGTTTACTTACCACATTCAAATATAAACCTTGCCACTGTAAAGTTATCTGTAGATTTACTGTAATCTAAGGTAATACTTTTCTGGAGACTAAGTCTTTTTTCTCTTTGCATAGCTAGGACATCGATAACGCTCTTCATTTTGGAACTGAAATAAAAATACACTAATAAGTACACTAAAATTGATTTGCAGAAAAGGATTAAAGCAAGTATAGGATTTGTCGAAAAGAAATTCAAGGTAGAAGGCGCCACCGTTCTTAGAAATCAAAATAGTCTCGTTAACCTGTATCTGCTATTAGTTAATGTATAATTATTAATTATAGATAATAGGTAATAGATAATAGATAATAAAAGAAAATTAAAATAGTACCGAATATAAATGCTAATAAAAAGCATTCAAAGTCTGTAGAAATTTACATCTATTCGATCGTAATTTAAATATTCTATTAACACTTTTAGAAAAAAGTTCTGCTATTGTTGTAACATTTAATTTATGAATATGTATAAAATTTAAAATTTTGAATGAATAGACCCACTGTAATAAACATAAATTGTAAAGTGTATAAAAAAAGTGATAAAAAGTATTGTAAACTTGCCAAAATTAAATCTTTTTTGTCCTTTTATTGTCAAATAACATAAAAATTTGTTGTAATATATTTTTTCAATACTCCTTAATGTTATAATTTTATTTTTCAATTTCGTATCTTCAACACAAACTTTCACTGCAGTACAGGCGTCAAAGACGGTCGATAACGTGTTTACAAAATTACAGTATACATAGATATATATGCGGCATGGTACTTGGACGCCATTACACTTTGTAAGCGTAGGTGGCGCCGTCTGCTCCGAATTTCACGAACTCTACGGCGGATTACAAATGGTGTTACATGAGAATAAATCAATGAATTATTTATTACGATTTATCATAATGTTACAATATTAAGCATGAATTGATCATGTTAAAATAGTATTACAAACGTGAAACGAAGCATTTTACAAAAAAAAATGTAATTTAAGGTCCTTTTGTGTCAAATTATCTTAGGACTCCTTGAAGAAAGTAGGAAGAAAGATATTGAAATTAAATAAACCTTGGCTGAAAGTGTGGCATCCACGGAGGAGTGATATTAATGTGCATTTCTGAGGGTTCACAATAAAAGAGCTCGGCTGGTGATACACTTTGTTACGATATATAGAAGCGAAAACTCGCTTACCTCAGGTTCTCGCCAGAGCTCAGCTCCAAGTGAATCATGTTTTTGGACCTTTAAAACAAGATACACGCGCCAGAAGTGTTCATACTTAAGTAAACCACGCCAAGCAGCAAAGAGAGAAGCGATTGATTTTTTTTGTTTCTTTATTCGTTTTTTTTTTGTTAGTGATAAGAAGTACGAGGTTAGATTAGACAGTCATACATACACATATGTACAACTATTTTTCTGTTGTAGGAGAAGAAGTGTTGGCGTAAAAGAGATATCAAACGATCGTTATAGTACACTGTACACCTTTTTCTCCTCCGATGGTAGGTTATGCGCAACAAATCGTTAAACTATCAATGTAAAATAAAAAAGATTTTTCACTTTATAGGAAACAAATTAGCAATGTAACAGCATTATCATTAAGACCGTACCTTTTCAGCATGATTGTGGGAGGCGCTGTAACACAACCACCGAGATAACGACGAAGAAACCTCGGGCGCAGACGACTTGATGGATTTAGATCTCCAACGAGTCGCGGCGTCGATGCCGGTCTTTGAGGTTAGGTCCGCCACTCCGCTCCTACCCTTTCACGAGGGAGCCGTAACAGGCCATGGTGGGGAGTGATGTATATACAACGACCGGCCGATGGCGTGGGTGGCGTCACCAGAGAGCGTCGCGCGGCCACGGCTTGGCTTTTTAAAGATTTCCAAGAACCAAGAGGCCAGTCCACCCACGCTATTTAAAAAAAAGGCCGCTCAATTCACCGAGAGAGATGGGGAAAAAAAGGGAGCGAACGAACAATAAATTCCTTAACGGTCGGCAGGACAGGAGACTGGAAGATTTCGTACCGGTGAAATCTCACGAGTTTCGCCAAATCCGCGCACGTACCACGGGGAGTAGTACACGAACAGAGTATCAATTTTATTTCGAGCGGACCTTCGGGGTCCCCCTTCGGTCCGGTCAAGGATGAATGAATAAAAAGAGCGCGTTTCAATGAACTCATAGTACTACTGGTAGTAGCGTAGTACGCACGGCGTAAGATCACATGGGGCTAGATGTGCGAAACGTAAACTCGCGGCTGGAGTTATCTAATCGAAAAAAATTCCTTCGCCATATGTCCCGGAGTCTCGTTTCAAGATCGACCCAAAAGACTAAAGGAAGTGAACTTTATAGTTTGCTTTGCGCTCTAATGGTGATAGCGCTTTATCTGTTAATGACGAATTATGTGGATAATAAAATATATTTGATACGTGTTTAAAGAGCGTAACTGGTAAATTAGAGATGCAGCTAATGGAAGGATTACTTGTTCTTAAACAAATGATAAATCAGAGAAATTTTTATACACAGAGGAATTATAAATAGCGCATGTAGTAATGTTTCATCGATTTTTCAAATTTTTAACTTTATGTTATATCCTCGAAAATAAATTTTATACTTTGCGAAAAAAGAATCACGCTCTGTCATGTAAAGTAAAAGAAAAAGCAAGAGCGTCTGTCGCCTAAGAAAGTAAATGAATATAAATGAGGATTCCTTGAGTTATATAGAAGTTTGAAAAAATAAATCAATGTCGTAAAATTTATTACAAAGTAATTGCAATTTATTTGTGTAATCCAAAGTTTTATTTCAAAATTTTAAATCCTTTTAAAATTTCTCATTTATATCTGCGCTCTTAGTTACTTACTTTCCTTGTTCAGATGTGTTCACTGATTTTTAAATCAGGTTTTTTAAATTCTTTAAAAGCTTGACTTTTATCCAAATATGGCTTCTTGTAACGGGAATTCCTGGGGTTTAACAACATTGCAGAATTGATTATAAATTAAACTTAATTTTTTGGAGATAAGAGATCAATAAATATACCGCAACGCTAATTGTGCGTCAACGTTTAAAACTACTTACTCTGGTCTGGAAAAGAAAAGGGAATAAAATAAAAGTATATCGAATTCAATAATTTACGATGTTACTCATTTGCCACATTCTTTAAATTACGCTACATTTACGAATTCCTGTGAAAAATTATTTGTAAAAACTCACAGATAAAATTTCGACTAAAAATTGTAATAATCAATTTTAATGTTCTCATAGACTGTCAAATTTACTAAAGCTATAGTAATATTTATTAAAATTCCATTAAATGGTGAAAGAAAAATGTAAATTTTACAAGAAACTATTATGTTTCCAACAATGTTAGCCTGCGAGGACTTTAAAATTAGCTATTAACATTACAAAACTGTAAAAGCGACATTTTTATCATAAGACAAGAAATTGTTTGGTCTGTTTGCGCAAAATAATTTCGAAAGATAACGCCTTTAACGTGTTAAAAAAGAGTCGTCACTTCGATATGGTAGAAATTTCTTTTTATTTAACTGTACAGCTGTTTCGTCATCTATTAAAAATGTGAATTTGACGCTCAGCTCGACTTGGCTCGACCTTCGTTTTGAAGTCTTTTGCAAGTCCGTGCACGATTCGCTTTATCACTCGAGGAAGTGAGACACACCTGACTAAGAGAAAGGTGACAAAACTCAGCACTTTATTAATTCGTCTTCTATTAATGTGTCTCTTAGCGCATACATTACGGCTGTCAATTTTTTGAATATGAAAATCAAACGTCCAGTATGGTAATAAAATGATGAGTTTTTTAAGCTACGAGCATTAATAAAACATCGCTTAAGACATATAACTGTAGTCTTTTTTCTATTTCTTTTATTGCATAAAAAGTGATTTATACCTTGCCACTTGCTTTTGATTCCAGTTTAGAACTACTGCTTTCTTACATCTGTAATACTAATTGCTAATTCTTAAGCTCCTCTTAACTTATAGTTTAGCTACACTTGCGTTTTTTATTGAACTCGTTATTAATAAAATAACCGAACATTTTTGCGCAAAGTAATTGAAAAAATAATAGCGATATTAATTGATTTATTAGCTAATAATTAAAAGAGGTGAAAAGAAAACTGAGGGGTTTTTAAGTTTTCAAGTGTAAGCGAAAAAGAGATGTTATCAATAATGCTCTGCGGATCGATTGTACTTTCTTACGTTGTTATTTAAAAATAACAACATTTGTTATTATACTATAATTTCCTTAAAATGCTTTTGAAGAATCAATATTGTTATATTTCTCAAAACGAAAATCAATTACTTTTGCCATTTACATTGTACCTATAAGGAAAACGAAGACTGCAGTTTTCTTGTTGCCTTTCTTGCAAGTGCAGAGCTTACAAGTTACATTACAACTAAAATATCAAGAAATGTAAATGAATAGAAAGAAATGCGTTCCTTAGTGTTTTCATATCTGCTTTATTTAATTGGAATAATTTTACCGCAGGATATACAATCCCTTATGCAAACGATATTCGAATATACGACTGAGCAAAATAAATATCACCAAATAATGGTAAATTTACTACATTTAATTGTTAATGGTGAAGAAATAAATGTTTATAAAGCGAAATTGTATGTAATAAATTCAATAAACGTTTTTAGCAAAAGATTGTTAACCAGTGTTTCAATGATGTGATTGGAAGCTTCGTGGCAATTGGAAACTGGGCAGACGACAACACATATCTTTTAAAACCAGTACAAACCGATTCTAAATCGGTATATTTATTTGATGCAAAGGGCAGCGGTTTGCAAAATTACAAAAAGATTCGGCCATTTACTAACGTAAACGCAACACTAGTAAAAATGATGTACCCGGCATCTAATGTTACTATAGCAGTTTCATCAGAAGATACATTAGTGAAATCGTTACGTGATCTGAGAGAATCAATTTGGTGGAATCTCGAAGCACACTTTTTAATAGTTAACAATAATCATGACACTGGCTGCACAATTGCCCGTCAATTCCTACAAGTCATTTGGAATTTCGATATTCTATCGGTTACGTATTTTTGTTTCGACAATCGGAATAAAGTATATATGTACACATTTAATCCTTATGATCGTTTAGGCTCTGATTTTTGGAGAGTAGCCTGGATCAGTCATGCAGCTGACAATTACTGGACTATGTTTGAACATTCGTTTGATGAATCCTTTATTCCAAACAGTAAGTTATCCATTAACGTGAATTAATTTTTAAATGATTTAAACTTTACTCATGATTTTTTAAATAGATGAAACTTTAAACTGCAATGATTTAAACTTGGAAATAACAAAGAATTTGAACCAGTTAAGTATCAATTTAGGAGGTCAAGAAATGAAACGTTTACTTCCACCTGGTCCATTAAAGAGAGAAGTGATTAACGATCTTAATATCTTCCGAGTCGTTTTAAAAACATTGAATGCAACCTACACTTTCAAAACTTATTCTGATATTGGAGTTAACGAAAATTCAGGTCTAACAAGTTACCTAATAGATATAGAATCCGGCAAATTAAAAGCAGGAACAAATTTAAGATTACTGCAAGAGTATTGGAAACACCAAACCTATCCACGCGAATTCAACTCGCAATGCTTAATTACGCCGAAACATTCCAAAATTTATAATTTTGCCAGCTTCACTGTAGAAGAATGGCCTGTCGTTACAACCGTTACTTTAATGTCGATTATTATCATTAAATATGTATTTCGCAGGTCGTACAGCAAGACACTCCTTGAGTTCGTTCGAATACTTACAGGAGGATCATTTATAAAAATAGCTTTGCGATTTCGAGATAATTTTTTTCTGTTTAATACTATGCTTGCAGTGGCCACTATTACATTCTGCTTGCAGGCGTGTGTCACTACGTACAACGTGATTCCTAACGCTGTTCGGCAAATCGACTCTGTGGACGATCTGGTCGACTCTGAATTGACGCTTTTTGGTAGCAAAGAGCACCGGAATTTCTTGTATAAAAAAGAAATTTTGGAGAAATTAAACATCGAGCCCCCCTTAAAGTGTCTCGACGATATAGTCGCGGGACAAAAAAAGGCTTGCGTAGTCTACTGCGTAGCCCTGAAAGTAAAGGACTACAGCGAATACATCCACGAGGCTAAGGAGTTACTGACTTCTCGGCCATCGGCATTTCCTGTCGCCCCGAACTGGCCACTGCTTTCAAAGTTGAATAAGATACTGAGTTACTTGGCTGAATCGGGAATATACCGATATACCTCGGTTACTTATCAAGCGCTGAAATGGGGTGTGCCAAAAATGGAATCGCAAGATATAAGCATAATTAGTCTGGAGAAATTGCAGTTCTGTTTTAATCTACTGTTTGGAGGTTGGGGTTTAGCTACACTTGCGTTTCTTTTTGAACTCTGTTTCAATAAAATTCGCAAATTTTATTAAATACGAGGTTTTCACGTAGCTTTGAAAGATGACTAAGGAAATTAATTGTTTGTGTCACTTCATCACTTCTTTACGATTCATTTGAAATGCGCTATGCCTACGAAGCGTCGGCATATAAAATTTAAGAATGCTTTAATCAAAATTGTAATTAACTTGGTTACTTTTATTTAGCCTACTATTTTAAACGTAACCATCTCCGGCTCCCGGTACTGTTAGTCTAAGCTTCACTTACGTTTGAAAAAACTTCAGATAAAATGTGGATTTCATAAATAAATAATATTTTTTGTTTGTAAATATAGAATATAATTTACGATCTTAGTGTACTACAATATTGATGACACGTGTGGAAAAAACTTTCTTAACAAAACTTATTACCATATATCGATTTGCAACGATACACTGGCATTGTCAAAAATTACAATAATTTATTGAAAAACTCAATAAATATTTGAAATAAATGTGTGACATTTCGATCTCTTAAATTTGACTATAAAATATAATTATCCTTATTTTTCACTTATATGTTATATTTTTACGAAACTTGCTACAATAACATTTATTCAGTAAGATCGAAAACTTCATTGCAATTACTATGCACAAAAAAATGCTAAAGTAAACCACAAGCTTAAGAATGCCAAGCATCTGGTGGTAGGAAATTATTAAATTCCGCAGCTCGTCTAAAAATATTCAGCATGTAGTTTCTACGATTTTATCTAAACTATTCGTGCGGTTGCCACGATTGAGACGTCGAATGGAAAAAAAATTGAATAATATCGATTATTTCGACAGCTGTATTTGACAGACTTAACAAGCCACTCTTTGCTTTTTTTTTCCTCCTCTTTACCGTAATAGAAATCGAATAAATTAAAAACTCTAATGAGCACACCGTCAAAATCCATCGAAGATTTTTTCTTCTACCAAATTGCACAATTGCACACTCGTCGCGATGATTCACAGCGCAAATAATAAATTTCGCTCAATTGCACGCGCACAAGCGAAACGCGCTGCTTTCGCCTAAATATTTTCCGCGCTCGGGCGCGCAACGAGAGCCGCGCGCGCATATAAAAACCTCACGCGTCGCATTAATAAGCATAATAAAAGAAAAGTCGAATGCATTTTTGCGTCGGAATAAATTTTTCCTCCTTTATCATTCCGGGAGACAGAGAGGCCGGAGGGGAAAACCGGGACGCCGTGGAATGTATACACCGGGACGGGGGCTGGCGCATAATGCTTCTTTTTTATCCGCGGCGCATAATGCTCCTAGAAAACTCCTAACGCAACGTCCTGCCTCGGGAACAGGTTCTTCCTATATACAGCCACTTAAAGACTCTTTGAAGAAAATTAAATCCAAAGTCCTCGGCGCCGCCGGAGTCTCGCTTTACTCCATTAGACTCGCTCGTGCACTTGCTCGGGCTTTAAAATAAAAAAAACTTATAAATATATTACGCGGAGTAATAACATTTTTAATGCCTGGTAAATGGAAAAATCGTAAGAGCGAGATAAAATGCGTAAGAGGTTTTAAGAATGTTCATTGGATAATCAATTTCGTTACGAAATCATTTAAGATTATTCAGATGTTATTTATTAAGTGATTGTTTTTTTGTAAATTTTAAATATTATTGGCTAAAACAAAATAAATTAAACTTTTGCCTAAACAGAAAAAGAAAGTTTTACGTGAAGTTTGAAAAGTGTTATTTGTAATTAAAGATATACATGCTTAACTTGTGATTAGCGTAATCTAGCCAGTGGGATCTTATATTCAAATACAAATTTTAAATAAATTTTCATAAAATTTTGCACTCCGTGCAACACGCTTTAACTGAATAAACTTTTTAACCTTGGCATCCGGCGAACGACCTTAAAACCGCGGCTCGTCGAAATAAAAAGGGGAACGCAGAGCTCGCTCGCTGATCCGCGACGTGAAATTTTGTCGCCCGTAGAGTTTCAAAATCGATAAATCAGCGAATCTAAAATTCAAGCGCTCTTACGGACATCCATTAGCCGTCGTGTCATCTTGTATAAATAAGAATTTGCTCGCCGGGGATTATCCTGCGCGCGACGCGTCGCATTAACAGTTATGCGCTTGTGGATGTTGCCCGTGTGCGTGTCCGTCCGCGCGCTGCGCGCTTGGAAAAAGTTTAAAACTGGAGATACAACAAACTGGTCCCGGACGAGCGATAATGCCGCGCTCGCGCGTTAAAACGCGTTCCTCGACTCGGCTGACGAAAGCGTCGCTTGAAAAAAAAAAGGAAAGAAAGAATGAGACGAGATTTTTTTACGGGCTAATTTTACAGGACGATCTTGCGAAATTGACCATTGCGCACTAAAAATTACGCGCTTCGTTTTCACGGCTCTAATTGCGCGTGGGATATGACGTTGCGCAATGGGCAGCTACCGAATGAAGTTATACACGGTGAAGTGTGTTACCGCTCGTTTCTCGATTCGATAGATTTTAATTTGATACGTAATTGGGTTTAGAAATTTTTCGAATTTTTTTTTCGATTAAAATTCCCGGATTTAAATTGAGAAGTTTATGTAACTTCCGCTGCTTTGTACACTTTCCCGATTGAAGTATGAAGTACACGAAACACTCGTTTCTTCGTTTCAATAGATTTTAATTCGACGTAGATAATTGAATTTGTAAGAATTTTTTATGCGATTGAAATTTCAAGATTTAAATTAAGAAATTTATATAACTTACTCTACACTCTTTACAGTTTAATATAAAGATACTCGAAAAACTCGTTTCAACCTGTACCTTGCGTTTGTGTTGCTAAACCGACGTTAAATTAAAGTCACCTAAAGTAAGCGATCTTTATACAAACCTAACTCAAATTTTTAATTAACAATAAATAAAAAAAACTTTACTCCTCGAGTAAGACCGGTACGTAAAAGCACCCGATTAGCCGTCCGTCGCGCGTTTCATAAAGGAGCAACGAAAGATTTTCCGTCAACCTTGCGGCTTATCCAGTCAAGTGCATTCCGTCCCTCGGCTCTCGGCGCGAGTAATAGCGGCTCGGTGATCCTGCGCGCCGGGGTAGCCGTAAAAAAACGAATCCGAAAGGCGGCCTCGGGTGGTCTATAATGGATGATGAGGCTGAAAAGCTCCTCAGCGCCGCGAGACGGGATTCCATTCACCTGTTGCCGCGACACCGGCTCGAGCCCGTATTTTCCACGGGCGCGACTCCTCCGGGCCCCTCCCCCGCCGCAACGATCCACACCGGAAAAGCGGCGTGATTCACTCGCGCGCATCGCTTCGGCTTTTTTTTCGTGAAATTTATACAAAGTTCCTCGTAATTAGCCGGCTTCGTTCATATAAAACTGACTTGTAAATCTAGCACAAGTATGTATATCGCCTACCTACTTATAGGTACAGTGACCGAGGCGATGGTATCTTGCCCCGGCCGGAGACGCGCCAGTGCCGATTTCAAAGTAAAATAAAGCGAGCATCGGATGCTTGCACTCGGTATCAGGAAACAGGGGGGGTCGTTCATTCGGAGATTAACATATACCCCGTGTGCCCGCGTCGCGACGTCTGGAGAAGCCCGAGGAATAAATCGGGCGCCGTGTATGCATACAAGGCGCAACGATAAATAAATTATGTAAACGCTCGTCGCGCAATCTTATCAGCCCAGCCATCGGAGGAGCGTCAGGATGTCGATCCCGGACTGTCGCGGTGATTTCACGGCTCTCCGAAGTCAAACACTTAATGCACACACCTATAACATAAACGGGCATGAGCCTCTTTGTGTACTCTCAAGACTCCCATCGTTTATTCACTCCGAAATTTTCCACGAAGGAGAGAGAGAGCCCTAAAGCCCAGGACTCGTGTACACGTAGAGTATCTTATCTGGGCGCTCGGCGGAAAGGTAGGTCAACGATCCGAAAAGGAGGAGCGTAGGGCCCCCCCATAAGAGCGAGAGAGCTCAGGGGGTAAGCCGCCGCGGCCTCTCGTACGCATCACACGTCGACTCCCACGTTCTGCTCTCCCTCTCTCTTTTCCCTATGACTGCCTCGGTTCCCGCGAGCTCGCCACGCCGAGGAGAGCCCCGTCACGGTGAGCAGCTCCGAAGGTCTGGACGCGCCGGTACTACTGCTGTATACACGGGCCGCGGGATTTTTACGTGTACTTTGCGCGCGGAGCTGCTCCGCTAGAACGGATTTTTTTTTCCAGCCTTTTTTTCCTTGGAACAATGGATTTCGCCGCCGCTTTCGGTCGAGGGAACGCCGCGCGGTGGCTCTAGTTGAATTTAATTATTTTCACGGCTCCTGGAGTTTCGGATTAGGGGCACTTTGGTAGGAAGTGATTTTTTTAAAGAGTGGGAAATGATTCTTGTTGGAGGGCGGCGTTGAAATTTTGTTCATGACTTTCTGTAATAATTATTTGATAATAGTGATTTATTGTAAAATTTTATTACTATAATTATGGTCCAAATAAAAAGACTTTTATTTTTTGGCTTTTGGAGCAAACGTGAATTTATCCTTGTAATTTTTAAATTTTGTTTAACAGTTTAAATTTATGACTTCATTATGAAACTGCGATCTTTAATTCAAAATCCCATCTATCATTAAGTACTAATTCACGTTCGTACGCTTTTATAGGCACTAATGAGTCCAGGCGAGAATTAGCACTTAACACTCCTTTCTTTTTTTTTTGCAGCGGAGTTATTTTTAACCTCATTCAAAGCTAACATTTTTTGACCACCGTGTAATTAGTAAAAAATCTTTGCCGCGTTAAAAACTGTAGCTTTAAAAATTTATACACGAGCCGCTTTCAAAAGTCAGTCGCGAAGGACTCCTTGGTTTTGATAAATTTCATAAAACTGGACGGAGCGCACCACAATAGCGACTGACAACGGGAGAAAAACAAGTTTGTCATTCGCGTTTGGGAGGACAAACAGGTACATAGAACCCCCCCGGAATATCTCCAGGATCTTCAAAGTCATTTGACCACCACTCAAGTGCTGGTTCGACTAGCAGGTACCTGCACTACAACAACGTAGCTCGGGCGACCTTATAAGGAATATAAGAAGGGCAGCAAGGGGTGTTATCGATCAACATCACGTCACGTAGAAGAAAATCTCAATCATTTTTTTAATAAATTCCGGACACATTGTATATAGTGAAAAGAAAATTTTAAAGTTTTGTTACACGATTGAAAATTATTAAAGACAGTATTAATTCAAGCGCGGCGTACGGAAAGTGTTTCGCTACTTTCACCGTGCACCAGATTTATCGGAATTACTAAATTAACATTTGTAAATCAATGCTGCATTTTATGTAAGTATTTATGAAACGGAAGGGAATTAATTCTCGCGTGCAACTTTAATAATTGAAGAGTAGATCATCACCATTTCTATTCTACAAATTCGCTAGAATACTCGCTTGAAAATTTCTCTTTGTCTCATTACCATTCAATTATAATGTCTTGCCACGTCGTGCTACTAACCCGTTATTTAATCACCGCGTGGGTAGTTTGCTCCTTCCTACAGCGAAGCTTTACTCATTTCCAGCGCGTTACACAATACAATCCAATTTTATTCTCACTTCGTCATTGCAAACATATAACCGGGAATACGTAAAAACGCGCGTCTGCGTGTCCATTCAATTTCGAAAAAATCCCCTTTCATTTAAATCGCACGCGGTATACTTGGAAATAGAGTTGGATGATAGAAGCCAGTAGTAAACGTAGTACGCACATGTCTCGCAAGTCGATTTTTTCTCCGCTCTCCCATCGGACACGTGTGAATCGCGACCCAAGGAGGCTCGACTACATCGCCGGTATCGAGCATTTATATACGCGCGCGCAAGTGTACACACGCCCAATACAACCTCCGGCGAGCGTGCGCAGGCTTTTATACGCGTGAAAAATTCACCGAGACGGCCTTGAGCGCGAAGTTATGAAAATTACAAGCCGGTTGACATCGGCGATTATTTTGGCGCGCAAACGAGATTAAAGTCCTCGAGGTACCCGCCTGACACGCGAGTATCTCGGGCTTTTGTGTGCGCGCAATGCGGGAATGCGCGCGCGCCGTGATTTCCTTGGCTCTTTTTGCGCGCTTTTACGAGTTTTCGAGACGCGGCTCAAAGACTTTAAGGATTTCATTAAGCCTTTGCGCCGCGGCCATCCGGTTTATTATTTCGAAAGCTCCTTTTCGCCTCGCTCTCGCCGCGCGGCCAGGATGTGCTCCTCGCTCGCGGACGTGCAGCAAATCTATAATATCATCAGATATAAAGGTAACGCTGACATTTATGAATTTATTATTGGCCACGGCCTCTTTCGCTGCGAAGCGCGCATAAATTCATTTCGAGTAAAATAAGGTAAGTTTCATTGAGAACGAAATTTCGGGGCTGTATATAAAGTCGATAATTTAACGGGCGCTCGTGAGTACTCGCTTTAATTGTAGCAGTGCGCGTTTTTTTTTCTTAATCAGCATAAATTGAGATTTCAGAAAATCTGGAATACTCGTTTGTTAAAGAAATTTAATAAATCCTTAAATAAAGTAAATAAATTATTTTAAAAAAGCTAATAATCATTTAAACGCACATTACACATACGTAGGAAATTAATATTAAGATTTCTTTAATTAATAAAATATTTAAATTCGATTAATTCGTTTACTCTATATATTAGACTATACTGCTCCCTACACTATACCTATAGTACGGCGTGTAACGTACAGATTCAAAAAGCGTCCTATAGGTATACCGCCGACGCTTGAATAATTCTTTACAGCCAAAGTGGCTGGATGCAACGGCTGTACACTCGCCATTCAAGAATTTAAAGCGACTCTACGAGCGGATATCTGACGCATGCATTCGTTTAAATGGCCAAACGCATTTCACGCGCTCACGCACACACCTACGCGCTCGTATCTCTTCCAGCCGTATACGGTATACGAATGCCCCGGAGTTCGGACCCCCGCCCCTCGGCTCCCCCTCGTACAGATAACACCAACACGCTGACTCGCCCCCACGTAGGTGTGCAATGTAGAAACGCACAGGACATAGGGTCGCGCGTAACTAATAGAGCGCGAGCGTCGGGGCAACATTTGCTACCGTACTTTAAGCCGACGGCTGCGGGCGCACACACACGCGCGGGCACACGCGGGGGGGATGGATCACGATAGTTTCGCGCAGGCCTCGTCCACAATCGCGCGCGCATCGCCGATCGATTTAATGCTTCTACGGCCGCTATATACCTCCGCTATGATTTTGCGCACACTCGCTGCAATTCCCTGCAACTCGTTCCGCATAAGGAATAATATTATTTTAGTATGCGTGCACACATATACAGCCTAACGGTTTCTCGCTCTTTATACCGCGCGTGTGGATCTCGCGCCTCGCGCAGTGATTGAGCGATCCGCCTGCAGTATTGATTATTTTCCAGTGGCTGCATCGTCAATAATGCACCGCGACACCAAGGCTGTCGCCAGGCGCGCCGCCGCCGCGGCCTGCAGTTTATCTCGGGCTCTCCCGCATCGCTCCCATATCGATCCGCATAATACACCTCGAGCGTGAGCGTACGCGCGGATTGCTGTTAAAAAAAAAAAGTTTCCACGGGGCCCCCAGGAGCCCAGGCCCGCGCCCGAAATAAACAAAACGAGGCCCGCCGGGCGCTAATGGGCGTTAAAGAGTGAAACGCTCCGTGCGCAACGCTGCACTAAGTGAGTGCGACTCCGGGAGACGGAGTTGAAAGAGGGAGGGGAGTAAAGGCATAGCTCCAAACGGTTGCAGCGCGAGCCTAAAAGGCGCTGGTATAGAAGAAAAACTCGCGTCGAGCGAGCGTTTTATATATACGTATATACGGGGCGCAGGAAGCTCGCGGGCTGTGTGTATATCTATATATATATACACGCTGGCGGAGCAGTGGGGGCGCGACCAGCTCGCAGCTCGGGAGTGTGGCGCACGGGCAGTAGAGCTCTGGCGTCGGCCTGTGCGCACGCCTCGCCAGCCGCAGAGCCGTACGTGAGCCACGGGTGCGAGGAGTGCGCTTTTTCTCCGAGGAACGCTGGCCGCTTCTCGACGGAGAAGGAGGAAGATTGTGCACGACGGTGGAGCACGACCCCTGCGACGATCCACCCTCTACTCAATCGCACCGCCTCTGCGACCGTGGGAGGAGAACCGGCGGTCAAGGTGTGAAGGGCCGCACCTCCGGATTAAGTAGCGATGCCCAGCCGTGCCATTTAAATACTAAGGGTGAGTGCGGTGGCCGCGTGGGTTTACGGCGGTCGGGGGGAGAAAGAGAGGCCCCGGGTCGGCCGACGCTGCGACCTTTTCCTCGGCTACATTGTGTCGCGCGCAAGCGTAGTGCTGCACAGGGGGGATAGCGCGCGCGCGGATTAGGCACGAGGAGGTTAGGAGCTCCGTCGGAGCGCGGCTTCGGCGGGTGTGTGTATTTTCGGACGATCCTGCTCTTGAACTTCTTAGGGGGCCAACGGCGCGACGCCGAGGGAACGGGATATCGAGTGCTTTTGTGATTATTAATAAACCGCGGGATAGGGGGATGTGGGCTCGGGCGGGCACGATAATACCGTGCGAACAGACCGCTTTTTTTCGTCTTTTTCCTTAGATTCTGCGGCTTTCGCGGGAAATAGCGGCTTCTCGCGTAGTTCCTTGTGGTTTAGAAGCTGCTTGGGGGCAATGTAAAAGAGTTACCCGGGGCTACGAGCTTTTGGACGATCGTCCTATTTTAGCAGGTATTTTTCCGTTTTGGTAAACACTTGCGAGACGACACTTTAATCGTCGTTTTTCCTTATCAAACAGTGATAATCATTAATCAAATATATAATATTTAGGCGTTATCTTCACTGAAATGTCGAAACACATGTATATCTTTTGCTTAGATTACACTTGCCTACTCGCGCCTCTGAAAAAGTGGAGAATAAATGTTTGTTCATAAAAAAAACTATTGGTAAGAATAATTATTGTGATTTCTCAATTTTTTTATGTCAAATGTAGCTACTTGTAAGATCCCGCCCCAAATGTGGCTTTTAACTTTTGATATTCGATTTTCGAAAGTGAAGAAACGATTAATTATCCTCATTTCGGAGTTTATGCGCGTTAAAGTCGCATTAATCCTATTTTACTATTGAATGAAAACCCGTAGTACGCAACTCCGTAGGTAATCTTAAGTGTTATCGTCCGCCCGCATGTCTTGTATATTGGAGTTGCAATCGATTAAAAGCTAACGTTAATCTTCTCTTGAATTAGTATCAAATTTTATTCCTATTTTGTTAAATAATACTAAATTATTCGAAATTCAATCAACTTAATATTATAAAAAAATCAATTCAAGCGAGAATTTTAAACAACTCGATAACTGACAATAAGTCGATAGTCATTTATATGTTTACCATAAAATTTACAATTGATCATATTACACGTTTCGAAATTCAGCGTGCATTAGCCAAGCGAATACAAGCCTAATAAAATTAGATTTTCTGAATGGCCCGCCATTTTAAACTTGATCGTATCGATTTCGCGTTTTAATTTGCAATTCAGCGAGCATAAATTATGCACACTTTTTATTGTGACTTGATACTCTTCAAGCGCTAAGGAGCGAAAATCGAATTAATTATTCGTTATCGACGCGACATGACAATTTTTTTTACGCACGAATCGTAACTGTAATGTTTTATTTTCATTCCGTGCATGTTAAATTATCGGAAAAAAATATTAGAAATCGGGGCGTGTGTCAATTTCGGGGCGTTTGCTCTGGGCAAAGTGGGTGTCGTTAGTTTCTCATAAGTTCAGCTTTCATTTAATGATAATCTTTTGTATGTGAAAACTAGTGAAAAGGGACATTATGGAAAAATCATTATTGGCCCATAAATAGATTCCTTTCCTCTTGTTTTCTTGCTTTCTTGAAAATTCCAAGTCAGTATTATTCACTTCTATGCTAATTTACATTTTTGACTTTCATGAATATACCTACATCCTTCAGGACAGTTGTAATGCTGATTTAAATTTCTTTTCTTTTATGTCAAAGTTTATCTATGCACAAAGTTTATTTTATATTCACATTTTTATCAATTGTTAGTTATTCATTCTACGCATAAGTACAAGAATGCATCATGTATTCCGATTATGATTAGAATGTTAAATGTAAACTGTGACTCAGTATTTAAATACCTACTTACATTCTAACTTGAACTTTTCTAACCATCATTTTATATAAGAATAATCACAATTAAATAATTTAACTTTTTAACTTTATTGAATTAAGGAATATTAATTAACAATAAAAATAATAAAGATTTTTTTTGATTTCAGTTCTTTGCACTCTAACAGAATTATGTAATTGTCCTCTATTGAGGCATCTATAAGAAAATCAAAACCAAAGTAAAGCACCATGTATCAAGATTTTGACAAAAGACTGCTGAAACCAACCAACAGCGACCCGCACCATATGATGGAGGATTGCTCGTTGCCTTCACCACAACCAATTTTTTATTCGCCAACAAAGCTACTTTCAAACAATAGTTTTGATCGCTTCATCCCAACACGTTTGGGAAACAATTGGCAGACAACGTTCTCTATGATTTCTGAAAGTAGTCGGAGCAATGCTGTAAATAAAAAAACCAGGGAAAACAATGGAGAAGGGAGTCGTGATGGAATTGCGTATTCTTGTTTATTGAAAAATGAATTACTAGGTACAGTATTTTAACAAAATCTTTTGAAAATCTCTTATGCATTCAGTATTCAAATATTGAAAGCTGACTATCTTAACAAAACAGCAAATTATTCTATCTCTTGAATTGTAGGTGCTAGTATAGAAGATGTAAAGGGTCAATGCGAAGAACGAAGAATACTATCTCCCCTTGCTGGTAAGAACCTGTTCAAGTACACAACGCCGACAAAGGACAGGAGTACGTTGGACCAGAGCTCGCCGTATTCTCTCTCACCTCTCAGCGCCAAAAGCCAGAAGCTCCTGCGTTCCCCGCGAAAAGCCACAAGGAAGATCTCGAGGATTCCGTTCAAAGTGCTAGACGCTCCGGAGCTGCAGGACGACTTCTACCTGAATCTCGTTGACTGGTCGTCACAAAACGTTCTCAGCGTGGGCCTGGGTAGTTGCGTGTACCTATGGTCCGCGTGCACGAGTCAGGTGACACGGCTATGCGATCTATCAGGCGACGCGAATAGCGTGACATCCGTCGCTTGGAACGAGAGGGGAAATCTTGTCGCGGTCGGCACGCATCACGGCTACATACAAGTCTGGGATGTAGCGGTGAACAAGCAGGTATGGGTTGACTTTCCCGTTTTTCTCACTTTCTCTTTATAATTGAAGTGAGGCCCTTCGTTGCGCAACGACTGCTCGATGGGTCGGCGCTTCTTTATTATTATTGCCGGTCACGAGTGCGTCCTCTACAAGCTGACTAATCTTTGATCTATATTATTAGAGTACTTCTAAAAAATTTGATCCAATAAAATGTTTGACGCGGATTTTCCATCAATTACTGATCATCTTTTCTTTTTAATTACTATCGGTTAAGAAAATTATATAAGTTTACATTTTAATGATTTACGTTTGAAGGTGATGAAATTAGAAAGTAATTTGTATAGAAAATTACATCCCTCAAAATACTACGTATGTGTGGTAAATTTGAAAATTGAAAAACTACAAACTCAAGAAAGTTGCGTTGCAAAAGTATGACGTTTTTTGAAAGTACTTTAAGATAAAAATAATTTGTGTTGAGTCAAATGCTCTGATAAGAAAGACACATTCTTAAAGATAACAAAACCGAAAGTGTATGACTAAACTGTAAAACCGCACCTGAATATCCAAAAAGCGATATCCGCATGTCAAACCACCTTAACAATCATTCTAAAAATAGCAAAATTATCAAAAAATCAACCATGAAAAAGAAGGTTAAATCAAATGTATTGCCTTAAACATTTAAAGAAACTACATTCAAACAAACAAAAAAATAACATAAAGTAGAACACAATGACCTCGTATTAAACGTCAAAATTTTTTTGTTCAGGTGAACAAGTTACTGGGACATAGCGCGCGAGTGGGTGCCCTGGCGTGGAACGGAGAAGTATTGTCGTCAGGCTCGAGGGACCGACTGATCCTGCAGAGGGACGTACGCACGCCCAGCGTTGTAGCCGAGCGCAAGCTCGGCGCGCACCGGCAGGAGGTGTGTGGCCTGAAATGGTCGCCCGACAATCAGTACCTGGCGAGCGGCGGCAACGACAACCGCCTCTACGTCTGGAACCTGCACTCCCTCTCGCCCGTGCAGACGTACACGGAGCACCTGGCCGCCGTCAAGGCCATCGCCTGGTCGCCCCATCACCACGGCCTGCTCGCCAGCGGCGGCGGCACGGCCGATCGGTGCATCAGGTTCTGGAATACGCTCACCGGTCAGCCCATGCAATGCGTCGACACGGGCTCGCAGGTGAAGGATTTTTTTCACATTTGCGTCCTTCTAATGTTGGGCTGCGCGGCTATTGTTGTAATTGCGAGTCTTTCGATAAAGTAGTTTTGTGATTGAAAAGACCGTGTTATTTTTACTTGGTGACTCATTAAAGTAATTATAGACTCGGCAAGTTATTCCATTAAAGGAATTTATATGTTTCCAAATGAAATTTTCTACTTTTAACTGTATATAATATATTGTTAAAACTTAACGAAATTAAAAAACTAAAGCTAAATTACCGTTTTAAATTTATGGCAAATAATTTGTCTTCAATAAAATGTCTTCAAATTACAAATTTCGCGAAATTATTTCTTCAATTTAAATTTTAACATAAGTTAAAATTTAAATTTAAGTTATATCATATAAAATTTGTAAATGTAAACAAATTATAAGAGTCACTTATAGTATGATTTTTCAATTAGGCAAAGTGACCTACATCTAAACATAAATATTTCCTTAACTTACAGGTGTGCAACTTGGCGTGGAGCAAACACAGTTCGGAATTAGTTAGTACTCACGGTTATTCGCAGAATCAAATTCTTGTGTGGAAGTATCCGAGTCTTACGCAAGTGGCAAAATTAACTGGACATTCGTATAGAGTTTTATACTTAGCAATGTCGCCGGACGGTGAAGCAATCGTAACTGGAGCTGGTGACGAGACTCTGCGCTTCTGGAATGTGTTCAGTAAGGCTCGCAGTCAAAAGGAAAACAAATCCGTACTAAACCTTTTCACGAGCATTCGATAAAAAATATTAGGGTGAACAAATTTTGTTCTGCGCAATGTATATAATTCAAGAAGTCAGAACTACGATGAGAAAATTATATGTCACGAGTTGTTTTGCTTTGATTTGGTCATGAAAAAATTAGTTTTTTGGTCATCTTTCTCTTAACAATTATCAAAATTAATAGGCAATCCAATTGACTTCATTTTTATTTTGTACAAGTAATACAATTTTTGTAATTTTTTGTATAATATTTTATTTTATGAGATTTTTAAAACATTTTAAAACTGTAGAAACTATTATTTTCTCAGAATTGAAAGCCAAAGATTTAGTAATTCTAAGAAAATAATGTCTTGAATGAAATTATTCAAAATAATCTATTTATTTACATTTTTAATATGTTTAAAATTATTTTGTATCACATTTTACTTTTTATGAATTTTATTTTATATTTATTTTTTGTTTCATAAAAATACTTGGGTTAGTAAAAGTCATTCCAAAAAACTAATTTTTCAAGTACGACCAGATTAATGTCGAAATTTCTTTGTCAATAATTATAGAATTCAAATATTATATAAATATATATAAACAGAAAAATATATTAGGACGAAAACAGAATCGTACGTAAAGAGTTCGCGTTACGGGATTTTTTTCAATGTTTCCTAATGCACAGCCTGCAACATATTTCGATTACTCTGTGCAATATTTGTTTTTTACTAAGCTTTCGTTGCTTTTTTTTTAAGTTAAATGTAGACGATTGTTACACGTATTTGCCTACACACTGTGTACGTGTTACGATAACCGTCACCTGAGTCAAGATTTTAACTACTATTTAGTTATAAATGGCTTCAAAGCAAAGAAAGAACGGCGCGAAATTTTGTATGGCTAGCGCATCTAAAAAACTATTTCGGGATGGTAAATTTTTAATTTTATATAACAGTACAAATTAGATATTTTACGTTCAATATTTTAAAACATGAAATTTAATTATAAGCGAGCTAAATAACCAAATACTAATTATTGTAACATTAAATTCTTTAATTGTAAAACAATGCTATTTTTTAAATTAGGAATTAATTAAATTCGCATAAAAGTTGAACAAACGCATGGATCTTTTCTTCAACTTTTATGCTTAATCTAAAACTTAATAAATTATTGTATAGCTAAAAATTCGCAGCATGTTTTAGAATATTGAAATTACAGTACACAAATAGTTATATAGAATTCAAAAATAGACTCTTTGCAGTAGTTTTCTTTATTATTCAAAAGCTATTTTTGAGGCAAATCCAATAGTTGATGATTTTTTTTACTTTTGTATTGTTTCGCGAATAAAAAATATTTCGAAGCGAATGCCGAGCGAAGTCCAGACGCAGACAAAGCAGTATTTCCGGCAGCGTCACGTTGCAGTAGAAATCGTCGAGTTTGCAAATATCAGCTACCCTGGCTATAAAACTACGGCAGTTTTTACTGCCGATGAGCTGATCAGGCAAACGCTACGACTTGCTGTATATAATATATATAAGCTAAATCTCTCGTTCATCAAGCGAAAATTTCTTTTGCGAGGCCACCTTTATTTTCTTTTCATGGCTGATAAAGAAAAAAATCCACTGTTATATCGTACCTTGCGAAATCAGTCATTTTGTACAAATTTAAGTTGAGGCGGACACTATTAACAAAGTGAATTAATTTATATATGAAAAAGGATATATAACTAATATATTTTATTTGACAATTTAAGTACGGATTACGAATCTTGTACAATAAAATTATATAAAAAGAAAAGTAGGAGGATATGGATACGGTTTAAACACTGTCGTTCCGACATATGGAGAAGTGCACTCAACAAGATGTTGTAGACGAACATTAAATAAAAACAGGAGAAGAACATGAAAACCAATTGCGATGTAAGATTTTTGTACTTTCGACTGCAGCGAGTTTTCATTTACTGAACTTTCAGTGACGAACATGTCGACAAAAATGTCATTGCTACATAAGTACAAGGCACAGCAACACTTTCGTTTAGCATCAATAAAAGCGACGTAATGAAAGCTTAATGGATCTTGCATTTGCATTGATTTTTTGCGTGCATCGACTTTAAAGTTTGATATGTGTGATTTTGCTGTATGTATCTTTAACGATTGTAAATCTGTGATTGTGTATTTGATTAGAAACTTTTCATTTAGTAAAAAGAAAATATTGAATGAGTGAACATCAACATAGACAAATTTGTAATTCCATAAAAATTATTTTAAAGGTTGTAAAACTATTAATTTTGATGGAATTAACAACATTCAATTTATTAAAATTTAACAAATGAAATAAAACTTTTGAAAAAAATTAAAAATTATTTAAATTTAATCACTGTCAATAAACAATATACTGTAGCTTATCTTACATAGTTTTCCTGAGTTTTGCAAATATACATTTTCATTAAAAATAACATTGAATTTAAAAAAAAAGTTGTGGGAATAAAGTGAAATCGATGTTTAGTTATAAAATTAGTGATTAACTATTTAATTTAAGTAAAAGCAATTGCTAAATGCTTCCATTACGTTTAATTTGGTTTCGCTGTAATAATTTTTTTTTCTCTGAGTAGCGGGAAAAAACGACGTAGTTACTTGTGCAATGGTATTTTGTTTTCATAGTAGAGCTTACATTGTATACTTGCACCCGATTATATCGCACTATGCATATTATACTTTTATACATTTACATTTCAAGGATTAACAATTTATCTGTAGGAAAATAAAAAAATGATGTTTGAGCTGATTTTTATTGTTCTCACTGTGGTATCGCATCGAGTACACATGACTTTTTTTTTTCATTGGAGTTCAAACGATGCGAAAGATTTTGTTTTTCTTTTCGTCAGTTGGAAAATTCGCTGCGATATTGTAAACATAACATTCATCGACGAGTAGACGAATCTTGTCAAGGCAGAAAGCTTTTTTTTTTCAATCATTGCGACCGATCATATTAATATAACTAAATTCAAAAGTCTGATATGACGTTATTCGCAAAGGACTATAAACATTTTTTTTTGTACGAAAAAAATGGTAATATATTTTGGATCCAAGAGCAAATGCGATCTATCAAAAATATTTTGTATGCATTTCGTTTGTATGAATACATGGATGTATATTTTCTCTTCATGCCTAATAAATTAATTGCTAGACAAGGGAAAATAAAATGAATGAGCGCAAGTATACTTTTTTTAACTAAGACTTTATTTACCTTTCTAAAGTTATAATTATTTTATTCATTTGTTTTAGAATTACAAAAAAGACAATACCTTTATATTGGTAGTTAGCTTTTACAAAATTATATTCATACTACCTTTTCTTAATTAATAATTATATTATTTTATGTAAATTACGTGTATATAAGAATATGAGAACGTAAATTTTACAATTTATTGCAAAAGAATAAAATTATCTTTTAAGCATAGATTTCATTTTCTAGAAAATGGTTCAAGCAAATCAAATACAAAATCAAACTCGGAAAAAAATAAAAAAATTCGGTAGAGATTAAGTACTAAATCTTTTAAAGAAAACTTATTTATCTGCAAGGAAAAATAAACAGTAAACAAGCTCAAATGTATTTTTGGTAATTTATTATTTACCTTTCTAAAAATAAGAATTACAAAAAAATATTTTGTGAGGAATATACTTTAAAAAAGTTGAACAATATTTACAAAAAACGATTCTTTTCAATACTCTGTTGGAAAATGCAGTTCAATTTATAAGACACATTTGTTACTGAAAAACTTCTTGATAAGAAACGATCATGGAATCGTCACATTCATTTATACAGTAGTTGTATATAAAACTTAATTGGCTATTATTGTAAATCAATCATTCGATTGAGATTTCTTCTTTTTCTTCTTCTTCTTTTCTCCTGAAGTCGCCTCTTCTACCACAATAGACTCATCTGCTTCTTCGACTACTTGGCTCGTTTCGGCTTCTTCTGTGCGATCCTTCTTCTTCTTCTTCTTTTTCTTTTTTGTTTCTAAAAACGAACATAATTATTAGAAAATTGAAATTTTCATGATAAAAGAGCATTAATTAAATTTTTAAATTTTCAATATCAATAAACTACAAACCTTCACTGGTTTCTTCGGTCTCCATTGGTGCTTCCTCGACAGCCTCCTCGGCTACTTCCTCGGGTTCCTGCTTAACCTTCTTCTTCTTCTTTTTTTTCTGTGGTGTCTCTTCTACGGCCTCGTCAGCAACCTCAACCTCCTCCTTTACCTCGACTTCCATCTCAGATTCGCTCTTCATCTTCTTTTTCTTGGGTTTCTCGGGTGTTTCAGTCGAGCTGATCTCCTCGATAAGTGGTTTCTTTTCCTCGATTTCTGAATGTCGCCTCTTACCGGTCTGCAGCGTGGAGTCAGCCGCCGCCGGGTACTCCAGAATCTCGCTCTTTGTGTGGAATTTCTCGAATTTAGCCTTCGCCTTGGCGGTGCCGCTTAGTCGCCTAATATTGCCTTCCTCCAGCAAACGTAAACGCGATTCTAACTTAACTTTGTGTTCTGCTCCCAGTTCGAAGCTGCCATCCTCACCAAGGGCATCTACCCTCGTGCAAAGCGACGCCTTTGCTGCCAGCATACGTGACATTTTACCCTTATTACGCGTCGAGGCCTAAAACAGTAAATTAAATTGTTTATTTTATTAATCTAAATCCATGATATTCTTAGTCACATACACTTTTTATTAAATTAAGAGAGGACAATAACTGATTGAAAGTATAGCTTACCTGTCCAACCATTTGCGCATGATAGATGAGACCATATTTGGGGGTATCCTTTTTGGTTTTGAGTGCACGGAAAAGTGCTTTTTCAGCACCAAGGATTTGCAGAGTGGAAGCAGGGTGTTTGGCGAGATTAATAAGTGAGCCAGCATGAGAAATCAGTCGGGCACCTACTAACTCGCCAACTAGAACTGTGAGATTTGGAGCCATTGCCATCATTCTGGTTTTGAGGTAGTCGTACAATTGTGTCCTGTATGAGGAAATTTCTATGACCTGAAATGATTTATAATAGTTAGAAGTTTTCAATAAACTATGAATTGATTTGATCAAAATATTTAAATATTTACATACCTGATCACATAAATGTTGAATATTCAAAATATCGTCATCTGAAATTTCTGTTCCCATTGATATTTCAGCAGCTTCCTTAACTTTTTCTTCTACATCTTCTGGTAAAATATCTGACAAATCTGAATCAATGGCTTTTTCTCTAGTACCAATAATTTTAACAGTTTTTACAAATGCTATATTGTCAGTAACAATTTTTCCCAACTCCGGAAAATGCCAGCCATACCTAAAGCGAATCAAAATTTATTTTAATTAATTACCCTGATAATTGATATATTTAATAACAGGACAATAATAAAATGTCTTACCATTCTCTGCATCTCATAACGTAATTGTTCAATTCTTTGTCAAGATCATCCAAAAGGCAAACAGCCTGAATGATCATGGTGTCGATTTTATCTGGTGAAAACTTTAACTTGTACCTCGACAGACTGTGAGCTAGACCCAATGCCATAGCAGTCATTTCCTTCTTGGGTAATCCAGCTAGCAAGCTGTCCATTTGACTGCGTATACATCTCATCAATTCTTGAATTGCAGTGTTACTCACACACGCCAAATTTAATTTGTCTTTGATGGCATTTCCCAACTTGGCGTCCGCAACGGCAAGCTGTTCCTGCAGTTCCGCGCATTGCTTCTTCAACAGTTTCTTTAAAGATTTGCACAATTTACCTTCGACTGCTGCTGTGGTAGCAGCAAGAGCTTCTGTAGTATCATTAAACTTTTCAAAATGTTTAAGTTTAAGGCTGAAATTTAAAAATATAAACAATTGTTATTTTGCCCTTTTTAATAAACAAACTATCTCTTCTTAAAAAATGAAATAATTAATTATTATAAACATAGAAAGTACAGTAGAATATTTTATACTTACATTTTGCTTGCTTTTTCAGGTGTCTCGAAGTCCAGATAGAGGTTATCTGTCTTTGACAGTTTGTTTTCATCCAACAGCTGTAATAATAGAGTAACCAACAATTATTAAGTAGTTAAACAAAAATAAAACCAACCAATTCATCAATTCCCGCGCTCGTAACATTTTTGCATTAAAATATAAATTATGTTGAGAGTACGAGCACGTGCACACCATGTTAGGTTATGTGAGAAAAAATAATATGGAAAACAATAAACAATGCATGCCTTGAAAATGGCGTATCCAGCCGGGGTTTCGAAAAGGACCAACATTTTGACACTTTTTTCGACGGCGTCTTATCACTTTTTAGTCAACAACAATGAATTAAACTAAAAACACGCGAGACACGCGGCGACTCATCTCTAGAACGCCGACGGTCGAAGTGGAGCCGTGATGGAGCTCAACCAGTAGCCACGCCACGCGGTTCCCACCCGCTTACCAACTTGAGGCTGAGTTGTTGCCAACATTTTAATTTAAAGTTTTTTGAGTTTTCATCAGTGGTAGCACTGAGTTAAGTATACATTCAATATAAAATTATATAATTAATGTATAAAAACTTATTGAAAATTTAATTTATCTATCTATTTTCCGTTTTTAAATGGTTATTTTTTAAATTATATAAATTTAGAGCACAATTTTAAAAACGCGATTTTAGAACCAAACCATTTTATTATGTCAAAAAAATTGAAGATAGAAGTAGAAATTGTAATTTAATTTAATTAGATAATAAATTATTAATTAACTGCACGTTTATAATAACAGTTATTGTAATCTGTAATACCTTGTAATGAACAAAACTAATCTGATAAATTATCTAATAAAATAAAAACTGATCTGACATTATCAGTGCATAATATATAATATAATTTTATCACTTTCTTATTTACTTATATTATATTTAATTAAAAAAATAATTTTGACGGCATAAATAATTCATTTTTTTTTATGAAGTATTTTGATTAAACAGCTGATCAAGCATTTCGAGAAATTGTGAACTTCTTAATTCTAATTCTATGTGAGAGGATCATAATTGCTGTCTGGTTGAGGTGTTCTGAAGAAAGAAATTTCTCTTCAAATGCTCGAATTCGAAGTAGTCGAGTCTCTAACTCCAGTGGAAATCCAAATGGTCATTGCGTTAGGTTGGGTGTACGGGAGAGGAGTATTTTTCCCAAAGTGTTTTCCTCTTCGTTTCTCGAAGCGTTCATTAAAACATCAGTACTTTTTTAATAAAAAATCGTTACACATTTATTAGTTAGAACGTGAATGTACAAGAAACTCGTTTTAATATTTTATACAAGACTTTTTTTCTTCAAAATTCAGTCTATTATTTATTAAAGTGTTACATTGTTACACTTCTCGGTCTCGCACAACAATGAGAAAGTTCGCATCAGATGCGATCAATTTCCCATTGTCTAAAGCTACATTACAACAAATAAACTCGCATGTAAGTAAATGTTTTACAAAAGCTACATTTTCGGCGCGCTCGTTTAAAAAATTTTAACATTCGCTTATTTCAATATCTTTTTCCTTATTTTATTGCGTGAGAAAAAGAAGTACACGAAACTCTATCGAACGATTAACTTAAGCATTCGCTTTTTTACAAACAAAAAAACTTCGCAGGTATGGTGTCATTTTATAAGACACATGATAGATAGCAAGTATCAGCAAGTCATTGCGTCGAGTTACCTTCTTTTATTGCGAGACCTACGCGCTTAACTTAATCACGGATTAAGGTAGTGGGTTATGCGTGAGCAGCCACGCTATAGTACTTATTTTATGTTTTTAATCGCATTATTGTATATGGGAACGCTCAGGGCACTCGACACCTCGTATTGCACACTGGTATTGAACTTTTTTTTCTCTAAAGACACTGGACGGTATATCGGTTTTTTGTTTACTAGAGAACAAAAAACAATCGCTTTATTTTTTATTAAAAAAAGAATATATATATATATATAAACAAATTAATTTTTAACTAAATGAGAATAACTGAAGTTTTACTTTTAAGTTTAGAAAAAATGAAGGTGTACGTAGTTTGATCCGTTTGCTTTTTGTTCTTAGTATGCGAAGTATACCTGCCGAACGAAGTACGCCAATAAATAGTTCATATTCACTCAATTCAATAGTTATAAAACAATTGTATAATATTACAAAATTAATATTTTAAGAAACATTCAAATAAAATTACGAACTATACACAAGTACTAAGCAATGAATTATAAAGTAAGTATAGTAGTGATTAACGGCGGTGGAGGCTTTAAAAACGCTTGAATATTTTATAATAAAATGGATACTATTAAGTTTTTTATTTATAAAATAATGTAAAAAGTAAGGCATAAACTGTGCATATAATTTTCGTAAAGCTTTAAAATCTTCTTTGCCTAGCTTACTAAGAATCGAAATTTCAATTACGATTATCCTCATTTTGATTATTGGCAATCACATGTTAAATTTTCTTTTTCTGCAAGTTAGAGCGTAACCTATCACAATATGCACAATTAATGCGAATTCGGCTTACAGCGCGAAAGCACTCGAGTCTCGGCAGTGTAGGGCTACACGTGTTCCCTGTAATATTAAATAGTTTATCCTCGCGATTGTCTTACAGTAATTATTTTACTTATGGGTCGACCGAATACATTTTTATTAAGGAGTTGCGATTACAGGAATCTGACTCGACATTAATGGACATTTTAAGTGGATATCGGAGTCAGTTCATTTTATACCTACGTGACTGGCATTTTCGGTTTTTCTATTTACTTTAGAGTAAATTTTTCTTCCACTTCGTGGACCAATTTTTTCATCATACGCAATAATGCGATGCGAAGAAATAAAATGAAATGTGGAATAAAAATAAGACTACTCCAACATCCTCTTAAGTAAGATAGATTAAGGTACTTTTTAAACTCAAACCAGTGGATACAAATAAATAGTACACTTGTAAACTAGAGAAGATTACTATTAACCAGTAACTAACCGAACAATCTGAAACTCTTAAAAAGGCCTGTTCTAACAAATGTCACTACCTGAACAGCAAGCCGCTATTCTACTCTCCACTGATTCTCATTCACGCAGTACAAAATCATCAAACAATCGCATTTCAAATTAAGTGTAATCTTATAAAAAAAACTTTCGATCGTCAGTTATGAAATCTTCAACTCCCTTCGCGCGAAATCCGCTCGACCCCCGGATGACTTCCAGCATGCGCTCGCCTCGTCTCACTTGCCGGAGTAATGCGAGCCAATGTTGGAGGGCGGTCCCCGGTGATGGTGGTGGTGCTGCTTGTGCGCGGGCCCGGAGTACCTACTCCCGGGGCGCGAGTGGACGATCGCGTAGTGATCGCTCGTCGTCGATATCGAGCGCGTGGAGTTCATCGTCGAGCCGCCCGACGTGTAGCCCGGCTTGCCGTTCAGCGAGTACCTGCAAAAGGAGAGGCGCCAGCGCGCTACGGTCAGTCCGGCCCCACGCGACCCAGTCGCTCCAGGGGCATTTTTTCCTTTTTATTATTATAACAAGTTCGTTTTTATTTTGTTTATTTTTAACGATATGGATTATGCGATATATGCGATGATTTTCTATTCTAGCAAGCATTGGCTTTTATCGATTTGTTTACTATGAAATTAACATAACATTAACGTTAAAATTATAAATAAAATTAAGATTCCTTTGGTTTGTTTCAAAATATATTGATATTGGTTCGGAATCGGTAATACCGTCAAACTAGGTATTTTGAGTTTTTTAATTTAAACTAATCTATAAAACATTAAATTATGAATAACCTGGCGATGGCAAAATGTAAAAGTTGTTACGTGGTTATGAATCACTGTGAAAGTTAATAAATTAATTCACAAAATAAATCTATTAAAAAGAGACTTGTAAACTTTTCAACAAAAGGATACAATAAACAAAATTCAACTAAGTAGACGATAAAAAGTAAAAAGTCTCTTGCAAGCTTTGCATTTAAAAAAAAATTACACATGATGTAAGAAACACACACAAATAATCAAAGTATATAACAAACACAATCCTACCGTGCTCAGCGCACGTAAATCGATGCGTCGGAGCAATATCGTTTTCGAAGGTTTTTTTCGCTTTTGATTTTAAAATCATGAGATCAAGAGTCAAACCTCGAGCCGTACTGGGAGCCGTGCCAGCTGCGGTAGGGATCGTAGTCCTCGATGATCGAGGGCTCCTTCTCGATGATTTCGGTGCGCGCGCAGCTGCACGTCATAGCCGAGCAGAGGAACACGTTGATTATAAACATAATCAGAAGGAGTATACCAAGGGCTATGGCTAGCCAGAGCAACCAGCCAGGGTGCACTACCCCATCCTCACACAATGGCTGAACCACTGAAAACGAAATAATTAATTAGTAAGCTGTGCTTAATTTAATTAAAATTGATTGTTTTTATATATCTATAAGTAAAAATTTAATTATTCGAAAAAATATTTTCAATCTATGACTTTATAATTAAAATTTTTTGTAATAATTGAAGTGTCTTCTTTAATTATGTTTTATATTTTCTTAACATATGTAGTAAAATTTACATTTTTAGCATCCTTCTCTAATTTTCATTGATTTTATTGTTTAAACGGAGAGAAATATTAAAAATTCATTAAATCAAATTAAAAGGTCTTTTATTGGCCTGTGAATTTTGTACTTATTAATTAACTAGTCTTTGAAACACTAGTAACCACAGCAATAAACTGACCACATCAATAGAAATTCAATTCTACATTATTACCAATTGAAGATTATTTTATCTTCTAATAATTTATTATTTAATTAAGGCTTAATTTGTTCCTTAAAAATTAAAATATGTGCTTATAGCTAATTTCAGCAACTTAAACAAAGGCAAAATTAGCTGATTTTCAATAATTAAACTCCAGAAAAAGTGGTAACAGTATCCAGTAAAAATCAAAGCCATAAGTAATTCTATTCCAAGAAAGCAGCAAGCATATCATGCGTCGAACAAAACCGCAGTCGCTCCTTCCTTAAACGGTCGTTTCCTCCGTCGCCTTGTATACACTTACAGGGAGGGTCACCGGGATCCAGCACGAAGACGCTCGTACCGGCGTGCAGCACCGCCTCTTCCTCCCTGGGCGTCTGTCCCTTGATCTGCGGGAAGTTGCCGCCTTTTATTCCTACGGCCGTGTCGTCGCCGTCGCATATCGGCTCGCCGCAAGTCTCTACACATGAAAGGCAGAAAAGAAATAATGAGAGATCGGTGAATCACGCGTATACGCGGTACTCATTTGAATTCGCGTCTTATACGTCTGAGCATTTCGGTGACAGTTTAGCTCCGACGCAACTCTGGTAATTGGCTCGTAAAATCGTCGGAGTAAAATGTTTCGCGAAAAGCTCGCTTTTAATAGCGGGTTTACATTTTATTCGGAATTAGTCAGTTTTATGCTTCCTTTAATTAGTTACATTATTGCGGACTTTATAATTAAATAAGAGAACTTGTACTTGTTTGCTACGAACAAATGCGGTACAACTATAATTGGGAAGAATCTATATTTAAAAAGAAATTGAATATTTTTATACACTCGATTGAATTCTTTTTTTTTATTTTGTACAACAATTTACCAAGGTACATTATGTACGTTATTAAGAAGCGAGGTATACCTGATGAATGGAATGTCGGATACAAAGTATGTTGAAAACGCTTTACCTTTACAAAGGACTATTTCACACTGTAGGTGTAAGTGTTTTTGCTCTCTGGAGAAACGGAAGGTCGTCAGCGTCGCTTCGGCGGTTCCCGCGCTTTGGTCGTACACGAATTTCGAAATGTACTTCGATTTGTCGGGACACCTGTCGAGCAAGCGTACGTGCGATTAGTCCAGTGAATATCGATTGATTTCGAATCACAACAGAACTATACGTACCCTCGTTCGTCGATTATAGTAATATTGTGGTTGTCGGTATCGAAACCGAGACAAGATTTCACTCTAAAGCCGTAAGCACCTGAAATTAAAAAAGTGTGTTAATACCAATGCTTTTCACTTACTTTATCGTGAAAAATGACGAAAAAAATTACGTATTCGCGGGATGTGTGATTCGTTAGTGGATATTCATGACCGAAGGTTTATCGAGGATAGGCGTGGGAGTTGTTTTACAGCTTCGTATTGCGTAAGCGGTATTATCGATTCATGCGTTTCTTTCTGAGGTATTGCGATACCTGAACGTTCCTCATTTTCATTTCAATGTTTAAATGCATGATTGAAATGATCGACGGGAAAGATTGTTGTAATAATCGCAGTAAATTATTTTTTTATTAATAAAATTGATTTTGAAACAATTTAATAAATTTATAAGAACAAAGCTGTAAATAAAATTATTTAAAAAAGCAATATACAAATTTACCATAAATGTACAGTTGGAGGTCTAGCAAGTAATTAGTTAAAAAAAATTCCATTTGAAATAGTTATGCAGATAGATGCATTTATGAAAAATTGCATTAATGAAAATAAAAACTTGCGATCAAGGCATTACCGCGCCACTTGATTAACATAGACTTGTAAAAATTATTAAAGATAGCTATTTTTTGTGTCGATAATTTACACATACGATAAAACACATTCAAACTAGAAAATTTCATTTATTTGAATACAACTCACTCGTTAATATCAAACTAAATGAACATCGCGGCAAAAAAATAGCCACTCAAGGATCGCTAGAATAAACCATTGATCCACCGCGCAAACACGCAACCGTCGGCTTTCCTCCTTCGAAGAATAAAAAAAGCGGCCCAATGACGCTCGACGGGACGATTTTCCCTCGGCGGATTGCGGAGTGTCGCAAAGGCGCGGCGATGACGCAAGGCATGCATACTCACTGTCTACCGGCGAGATCTCGGCCCGCAGCTTGTAGCTCTGCCCGAAAAAGGCCTCCTGCACTCGGCGCGTACCGTCCAGCAGCCGCAAGGACACCAAGGACGTCTCGTTTCTGCGACCAACAGAGCAAGGGAATTAGATTTGGAAAATGCATTGCGCCTCGCTTGATTTTTTTTTACAAAGCTGCGAGAGTTGCGCAAGAGATGCGTGATCGAGCGCAACGATCTTTTTCTGTCTCCTTGGTTTTTCAAATGTTGCTTTTTTGTCTTTTTTGAGATTTTATGATTTGAATTATCGGATATCAACTAATGGAAACTGCAAGTGAATGTGCGGAAATGTCGATTCTGAAATTATTTTGTAACCAAATGCTCCAATTTTTAATCAACGTGCGATAGTATTGCATTTGATTAAATTAAAATTTTGGGTTATCGATCGAAAGTAATTCACGCGTTTCTAATGCGAAGAAAAAGAAAACATTTTCAAACAGTTCTATTTTATTAAGTTTCAAAAGCATTGATAATGTGATTTTAATAGTAGGAGAGTTAAAATAAATTTCGTCTGATAATTACACGGGTGGAAGCATAAAAATTACCGAAACTGATAATCCACTCGCATTTACGTAAATAAAACACGGCTTTCACTCGGAAATCTAATCTAGTTTTTTCAATTTTGAAATTTTGCACTGGTTTTCAAAGCCGGTTATAACGAGTTTTAATACAGCGGGACATTTACATAAGAATTATAAATTTATAAGATTTAGCTAATTGCAAATTTAGAGAAATCACATTACCTAACATATTTTTAATTCTTTTTTAACTGTTATCAACGAAAGAATATTATTTTAATTTAAATACACGGATTACTAAAAACAATCTAACAATGATCGTACATAAGTAGAAAACAGAAAAGTTAAACGTATTCGTTCTTATCAATAAAATTACAATAAAAAATTCACTACTCATCATATAAGTATCAAAATTTTCATGTACTAAATTGATTGTCTAAAAGCACTTGAAACTCTCTACAATTTGAACCATACAGATTTCCGAAAAAATCCAGCTCGACAGCAAATCTAACACGCAAGAAAAGGGTCTCGTTCCATTAATGCACGCATTACACTCCATCCCGATCAGCTTGAACTTTTTATCTCCCTCGGCGCGAAGCCTTCACTTCTCACGACACGCGGAGCAATCATTTTGGAGCAGGCGCGTGCTTTCTCCGTGGTATCCGCACGGCTGGACGGACACCGCGCAGCTCTCGGTATAAATTACGGCAAAAAATCGTTCGCTTTCATCGAGGCGCGCGCGGTATCGTTTTTCAGTTTGGGGGACGGTCGGTACGCACTCGTACGCGCGCCTCCCGCCGAGAAAGTTGGACGCGCGGTACGGGGAGAGTATAGCCGTACCTGGCGTTCCTGTACTTCGTGTTGCCACACGTGATTACGTAAAACTTGTCATCGGCCAACTCGAGAGTTTTGTGTATCCTCACGGCGATCGAGAGCGACCGCTCGTCCGTGCGCTGCAAAAATAAAAGAGAAAAAAAGAGATGAGTAGAGCGAGCATGTCAATCGGGTCTGATGGCGGAAAAGAGAGAAAGAGGGTCGAATGCCTTTATTTTGCCGCTGCGGGCTGCAGTTGATACAGCTATGCTGCTGGCACGAATGGGCAGTGATGGATGCGGAAAAGCTTTGATGCTTCTTTTTTTGTTCGAATTTTTTAAAGGTTGATTGTTTCAGTTCTTTTTTTTTTTGTTTTATTTGTCATGCGATACTGTAGATAAATAATTTGTTATTTATCTACAATTAAATTTGACAGTTGAAAAGAATGATGCATTATTTTATATGAATAAATAAATTTTTTAAATCTTTTAAATCTTTCATATTTTCATTATATACTAGATAATCATTTTGTAGATTTTTTAACAATTATCTCCACAAATCAAAATATTCAGTAATTATTCATAATGCCACACCAAAAACTTCGAAGTAATTAAATCATTGAAATGTCTAAATGGTCAATTTCAGTCAAACTTAAATTTAAAATCTAAAACAATGAAAAAAGTAATTGGAATAATCATCATTCTTCAGTGAAAAAATTCCTTAAAAGAGTAATAATCTTGAAACAAACGTTAGATTCCAGGAGTTTAGCGTAAGTACACTACTTTAACGTTCTACAAAGAAGCAATTCTCATAATTTATTTAAATAGCAGCCTTGCGCAAATTATATTTCTTCCACCTTAGCGTGTGCAATAAAATTGACCGCCTCGTCCCGCACATACAGTTATGTCACGTAAATACTTCACTTATAGCCTTACGACAAAGGCGCGTTACGCGGCTCCTCCTTTCGAAATTCGATAAAAAAGGAAAAAAAAGAAATCGGCGAACGCTGCCCGTCGAGTTCGCCGACCTCCCACACCTCTTGTTATATTAATATTAAACAAAAGCTTAATCAGCCGCTAATTGCGTGGAAATTCGCGGCGTAACGAGCGAGTTCAGTGGAACGTGGAATGGAAAAATGAATTAACCGTGCGCCCAACGGTTTTATCCCGCCCGGCATCTATCGGCGATTTCAACGGGGCCGGATTCCCGCGAAATTTCCGCGAGTCGACGTCAAAAAAAATACGGGAGAAATGCGAGCGACGCGCGATGCAACGAGTGAATGGGGAAAAGCGCGCCGATTCTCGTTGACACAGAAACGCCGCTTTTATGTTTGCTCACCGATATGCGGGGATAACGGGTAATTAGGGAGAAAGTGTTTTACAATACGAAATTTTTTATCTTCACTCTTTTTTTTTCCTTTCTGACGTGAAATTGAAAAGCTGCCGCAACGCGTAGGCGCGCGCTTTCTGTTTCGATTTATTCGCGCATTGTTTGCTGTTGGACTAGCGTAACGATTCTATTGAGCTTTAGGTGGATAACCATCGATTAAAGAAAGTTTATCACCGGTTGTGAATAAAGTCGCTGGATTATAAATGAAATGGCTCGTTTGAATTAATTCAATTGTTAAAATGTACAAAATCGAGTTTTTTATTCGACATTGTTTTTAGAGATTTGAATTTCAAAATAAAAAGTTAACAATTTTACAAACCCATATTCAATTTTAGTTATTTACAATTTGCTTAGATAGAAAAAAACTTAAATTTAAAAAAAAGTTCAAACAAGCATATTTTTTATATTGCTTAGTTTTATGTTATACAAATATCTTACGTACGCTCTTTTCACGTAAATAATTTAAGGATGCGGTTGTAGCATACACTTATTTACATGAATAATTTAGCGCTTACTTTAGTTATAAAATTCACTCTATTCTTCAAACAACGGTAATATACGTCAAAATCAAAATGAAAAATCTTTTTAATTTAATAACATTCTTTTTAGTAAAGATCAAATTACCTATCTATTAAAATCGAGTGCTCTTAAGACTCCCATTAAAATGTTTCCTTGTAAATTAATAACGAAAACCCTATAAAAGCGTGGAAACAACTTAAAAGCCCCTTATCGTCGATAAATTTAATAACCGCCGGTATCGTCCCTTCTCATCGAAAGTGAGCGCGCAAGCGGACAATCGGACTGGCCGAAGCCGCGAGGCGCGTAAACTGCATTACGCCGGCGGCGCGCAATTATCTCGCCGGCGTATCTCGGGCTCGTAACGATTTCGGCTTCGAACACGCTTTGGCTCTCTCGAGCCTCGCGCGTACGCGAGGAAACGCACCCACCCGCGGGGGAGGGGGGCATTCGCCCCGGCAAACCAGTTTCGCGCGACTTTCCCCCGCGCGTCGTTTATTAAAGTGCAGGACAAAGCGTCGCCGCGAAATTATCGCGATGCGCGCGCAGGGCTTCCACGGCGAGGTGATTATTTCATTAAAAGGGATATGGCGGAGGTATACAGTCTAGGTAAGACGCTCGTAATTTATGCGCGAATTATCGGCGAGCGCGGGGGGAGCAACAGGTAGCTGCGACGAAAGTCCACAGCTCGTCCCTTTTTACTTCGTGAGCTCGAGCGCGCTGAGATCCGGTATTCAGGTGTGGCCGTTTTTTTGGTCATTTAGTTCCGGCATTTAATCGCGTAATTACCGATTATAAGCGAGCGCTTGATATTCTAAAAATAATGTTTTAAATTATGACGTTCGACGTGCACGTTAAGTGTGACCGTGGACGAGCGAAGAAAGAAATATAATGTATGCGAAGGCTGCGCGTTAAAGTCATTTACAATATTTTTTCCTTTCAAATTGTTGCTTTAAAAAATTCTTTGATTGCCTTGCAGAGTTTAAACTGCACGGACGAAGAAAAAGTGCAGACCTTTTAAATCTTGTGGCGAATGGATAATTGATGCAAAATTCCTAAGATCAAAATTACGTCTAATGGACTGCTGAATGCTTCGATGCATTTACTTGTCAATGTTTAACGTTTCTTTACTCACATTAATTACGAAAATATATATTATTTTCCAAGTAATTAAATCTGTCTATAAAATTTTCTTCGCCAAATGCAGTAACAAATCTGCATGCCTAATATCGATAAGATCGATCTATTCCAAGAAAATAAATTACGTTGTTCACGACGATGCCACAGTAGCCGGGCGAGTCGGGCATCGCGAAAAGATCGACGCTGAGGGTGATGTGGTTGGAGCCGTTACCGGCGACCATGCAAGGCGGCCGCCGGTAGTCCTTGTTGTGGCCTCGCGCATGGATCGCCCCCACGAAGCTCTGGTTGAAGTTCACCCGGATGTTCATCATGCCGGGCTTGCACATCGCCGTCACCGTCGGCTGGAACTCCGTGTCCAGCAGCTGACATCTTGCCTGTTAAAAATAAAAATTTATTTAATAAGATTTTTACTATACGTTAAACATTTTAAAAATAAATACTATATTTTTCTTATAAAAATTTATATCGATATTTAATTTAATATTTAAATCCGAGTTGGATATTTAAACTGACTTGACATCTAAAGTTTCTATTAAGTAGAAAACTTAAGTAATCTATTTTCTGACTTTTAAAAGTTTAGACATTCAGTAAACAGCCATCACTTCCAGAGAAAATAGATAAACGGTAAAACTGGCTCAATGATAAGACACTTAAAGTTTCTTCAAACAGCTCTATACACAAAAAAGCTTACGAAACCTAAAAAAAAAATAAGTACCCCATCATCCAGATCATCGCGAAGATAGCAAACTACTTCCTGAAGAAGGCAAACCGATTACGCAACGCAGTTCCAACAAAAGGCCCCACAAACGACTTCGCTCGCGCCAAAAAAATTACGCTCGACCACACAGCCTCCTCCCCAATATCCATCATCCCACAGCTCCCCTCGCCCCTCCGGCACTAGAAATCATCGCGCGATGCGCCTCCAGCCCACTGGACTGCTAGGAACTAAAGAAAAGAAGGCGAGAAAAATATCGTCCGCGGCGAGAGAGCTAATGATCGCGCGAAAGTCCGCCGGGCGGACGTTAACCCCCGCGGGGATCCCACGGCGAGGCGCGTCGCGAATTTTCGTTCGGTTCCGCCGGCGCCGATTGCCCACGGGGCCACGTCGGCTCCGTCTCGGCCGGATGACGCCGCGAAAAGCGATCGACCGACGAGATAAGTGGCTACGGGACTAGGCGCGAGGAGCCCAGACGGGAAGTGCGCGCCGTGCGTACCGCCTTTAACGTAACGTACCCTCCCTCCCCCCGGCGGAACGAGCGGGTGAATCTGGAGCGGCATTTTTTCCTTGCGGTGACGGTATTGCGTCGAGGAAGTGGTACGATTCTCCGGCTCTTCTTGAAGATAGCTTGATTTTGCCTTGATATCGATGGATTGTATTTATGTAAGTCGGTTCGGTGATTCGCAGCGAGATACGGTCGGTTGAATTATCTAGGTAATGCGTGTTTCGAGATATGTTTTGCGGAATTTTGTAATAAAATAAAAATGAAAAATCTATTTTTGTACTTTTTAAACTTAGATCGAGCGTATGTACACTTATCTTGTTTAAAATGAATGTAAATTAAATCTAAAACGTACATGTAAATCTCGCAGTTACTGTTAGACAAATTGTGTGTGGTTTATTTAAATTAAACAAACTACGTGTGTAAAGAAGATTGTACATCTGCAGTTAACTTGTATATCACTGTTTCTAGAAATTAGATTATTACGAAAACCGTTAAAATTAACTTTACACTAGAAATAAATGTTTGCATTATTCAATCATTGACTACCCTTTTGAACATAGAAGGTAGGTAACAATACAATAAACTTTTTGCATATTATTTAACTACTCAACTACTGAACTGCACAACATGAACATTTCCTCGCGATAAAGTAATGTTTACTGCATACATTTCTTTTATCGCTTCTGCAAACAATAGAGAAACTTTTCACGGACCATTTAAGCGACGCACTCCAAGAGACGTTTTCATCAGCGCAACGAACGTCAGATGAAGATCGATTTCGTACTTAATTAACAAGCCCGCGATCGTTATACACTTTTCCCAAGCGCGAAAAAAAAAGAAGAGCAAGAAAGTGCAACTTTCTTCATCCGATCGATTTACCGCTTACCGCGAGCGCATACAGCCAAACAATGAGTCGCGCCAAAGGTGAAGTGCGTGCGAAGTAATTAAAAGGTTCAGGGCGTGCGGAGCGAGCGTTCTGGGCTAATGAGATTCGTAATGCCAATCAGCACCGGGATTAATCCAGCCCCGTAACTGTAAGCGGGGAACTGTTATCGGGGAAATTATGTTAATTGATAGGTTGTAAGTTACTGATGCACTCCTCTCGAAAACGTCTCGAGCGACTGACGTGATCTCTCCGACGTATACTTCTTTCGCCGCTCAATTTATGCGACCTAATCTATCCTGAGTCCTATTAAAATTGATATGTTATGAAATTGTAACATACATTTCAGATTTTTAGATTCTATTTTTTTTCGTTCAGCTGTAAGATCTGGGTCATTTACTGAAATCTTTATAGGTGCTTTTATATAGAGATTTTGCAATTCTGGTACTACTTCTTCGTGATCTTGATAAAGCCTGAAATTAGAATAATAAATGTTTAGAATGAAAAAAATACATACAATATTTAAAAATCTTTTAACATTTTTTTTTAAGTTTAAATTTGAAATCTTATAAATTTTTTTGAGCAATTTCCAATATTATAATAGAAAATTATCGACATTAATGCAGTAACTTTCATTTAATTAATAAGTAGTAATTTTCTTCTTTCCAAATATAATATGTCGCACGCCTAAAAAGAACCAACAGCAATAATTACTAAATTTTTCCCATCATATAATCAGTACAATTATTACGTGAACATAATTACACCAACGATTATTACATTGCTCCAACGCGCAAAATACTTTTCTTAAACAAGTAACCTCCCATCACTCTAAAATTATAAATTCCAAACGCATGAAGCCTAAAAGAAACCTTAGAACGAAAATACCTCATCAAGCCTTGAAAAAGCGACCGTAAGAGCGAACAAAAGCCCGATCCCCGGTAAGAATGCAAACCGCCGTAGGATTATTTATCCGCGCGCCCTTCTTACCCGCGTTATTTATTATTCGAGATGGCGGGGCATGTAAATAACGTTTTACGAGTACCTATATCCCTCGGCCGGCGCGCAATTTCCCGCGCGTCGCCCGCGAGACTCCAATTTTCTGCGGCCTCCTCCTCCTCCTACCTCCCTCCTCTTCCCCCAACCGAAAAAGCAAAAGGAGTCCTTTGCTCGGACGAGCGCGGCGCAAAAAAAAGCGCGGAAAAGAAGGCACGGCTCGCGCACGCGGGACTTTCTCCGCGGCCGGGACGCGCGGAATCATCGCGCGTGCACGCGGCCGCGGCTACTTGCACTTTTCGAGCGAGCCCCTCCTGACGCGCAGATACCCGCGACTTACGCTCGTTTACGAGGCGGTTAATGCTCGCGCGCTGCATTCTCTTTCATGGAAGTATTTTGAATGCCTTATTTTTTTTTGTTTATTTTAGTTTTCTTTTATTTATTGCGATGATGACACTAGCGAATTCCGGTGTTCATTTTTCATTGAAAAAAGTAAGTTTTTACGATGTTAAGAATAGTTTACTAATATTTAAATATGATAAATAAAATGTATATATAAGTGATAGTTTTCTTTTGTATACATTAAAGATTTTTATTGCAAATTAAAAAAAATCGTACTTTCTTTGCGAAAGGATAACTTATTTTTGCAACATTCATGTAAATTTTATGGATGGAGACAGAAATCAAGATATAAAACTATGGCGTTGTGAAACCGATGAATTATGAATTTCTTATACTTTTTTTTTATAGAGTATTATAGAGGAATGTGTATTAATTAATTGATGTTTCGAAATTCATCTTCATTTTTCATTAACTTTTAATTCAATGAAAAAATTTTATTTATAAATGTTTCTCTCAATTATTAAACGTTCAGTAGTTAATTGATATAAATCGATCAAACGTAAATAGGTATTCCTGTGATTTAAAGAATAAATACATCAATACGAGTCTAAGAAAAAAAATAACACGTGAAGAAAAAAGGGTTTAGTTTTGACTGAGCGGGCCAAGTGAAATATTTGCTGCTGAATCATTGCCGCGTTGAAAAAAGAATCAAGTGTTTTACGCATGCACGAGACCAACGATCGGTACAACACCTTTTTTCTGACTTGCACATTCAGGAGTAATGCCGATTGCGCAACGCTTGCTCCACGCGCGTTATTAGATCGACACTAAAATAAAAACCGAGGAAGCATTTGTCGAGCCTTCCCTTCGCTTTCGCAACGTAAAAATCACGAAATCGATTCTCGAACTAATAACAATCTTTATTCATCGCCTCGAACGCCGGGCCCGCGATAAAAGCCTCGGATATTATTAAAATTTTAATCACCCGTACACGAACCCCAAACGCAAGGTGCGGGAAAACCGTGTACCGATTAAAGCAGCTAACGACTCCCCTCGGCACTTACCCCTGCGCCTCGTACACACCCAAATAAAAGAGAGAGAAACGACAACGAAAGCAACGCGAGAACGAGAATCCACGCGCGAATTTACGCTCGCCACGGCGATTTTCCAGGAACAAAACGGCGCGTCCCTCTCACTCGAGCAAGGGGGGGCCCACGCTGCCGCGAGTAGCCGCGGCCCACGCATCCTCGCCCGGCGACTTTCGATTTCGCAGCGAGGCGAGCGGCGAATTCCCGGGGCTGCTTTTTGCCGCGGCCGTAAATCTCGGGGACACGCGTCCGCGGAACAATGCCGCGAGTTTTCCCCTCCCCCGAAGGGGGCAAACGCGTAACGGGAAAAGCGCGCGGGCACGCGAATCGGCCGGCTCGATGGGTGGTGTTTATTATCGAGTTGGGCAAATGAAACGCGCGTATTATTATTTATCGATAGGCGAGCGGGGCGAAAATTTGCGCGCGAGTCGCGACGGTGATTTATCCGGCGCGTCATTGTTCGACGCGGTAAGTGGAAACGGCCGGGACCGGTAAGACTGGGCGTATAAAGCGCGTAATTTATCGCGGGACCGAGATCGTTCGTTACTTCGGCTTTCATTACGACGCCCGGTGATGGAGTGCGGGGAGGGTTATTTGTTAACGTGGATCGTGGTTTGTCCGCAAAATTTAAGGATGATGTACGATTTTTGCGTAGAATTTAGTTTGGATTTTTAGGTTTTTATTAGTGCAGTTACTGACCGTCTGACTTTATCTTAAACTTTTTTTTTTAAATAATCGCTACGATTTTTAGGTTGATCAAGGAATACGTTTTGTCATGAATTTAAATGTTTGAAAATTTTCCTTAAAAATAAGGTATTATTAATGAAAAAGTTTACGTGTTTCTGGAAGAGCAAAATATTTTGAGATAATTCGAAGATTTTTAATGACCCTTATTATTGAAACGATTTGTCCAAAATTATTTATAAAACTGCCAAATGATTGCAAAATGCTCATAAAGTGATACAAAAAAACATTCCAAAAATGCATAAAAATCTTACTTTTTACCACAGTTTGGTATAAAATATTTCAACGCAACATTAATCAATCCGTCGTATTCGAGCCAAGTTCACGATCAACTCTTAAATTGAACCTCTTAACTTTAATCGAAAGAAATTCTCTTACAAATTAAACGCGATTGAACATCACAGCCAATAAAGTACATAAAAATTAAACCCCCATACAGTTTAACCAATCATTAGCTTCCAAGTCGCATCCCACCGAACATGCCGACATGTACCGTTCCCCATCGACGCGGGTCACAGCCGAAAAAGCCGCTGCAGTACGACCCACATTTTTCCAATTCCACTCGCGGGAACAAAGCCGGTCGGCGGAGGAGCAGCCGCGCATCGCGTGGGCGTGTCGGCGGGTTGCGAAACGCGCGCGCGTAATAATCGCGCGGTGGGCGCGATTCGCTCGAAAAGGAGCGATGCGCCCGCGTCGCGCCGCCGAGGCGCCGAGCCCGTGGCTTTGCTCGATTTGTCCCTGCGAATCGGTAGGTTCGATCTGGGGATTCTGAAACCTCGGCCTTTGTTGTCGAAGGTTTCGGGTGGATCGCCGCGGAGAAAGGGATTTGTCGGGATCCAGTTGGATCACTCCTACGTCTATAGCTTTTTTAGGCGCGTTTTTGTTTGTAAAGAATTTCGAAGGTTAGTTCGCGCGAATTGAGTTTCTAATATATGCGCGTGACGTTTTTTTTTTAATACGATATAAGAATGAATATATTTAGAACCAGAAATTATTGAAATTATTTTAATATAGTAGGTAGTTTTCATCTTGAATAATCTAATATTTAACTAAATAGCGCAATTACAAAAAAAATATTTTTTCACCCTTCCCTATCCTACTCTCCTTATTACATTCCGCCCTTCAATTATCAAAGAATTTAAGAAATAACGAGTTCTGTTTAGAAACCTAAAAATTAACTATAAATGACAATACGAAATTCCTAAGTGGATCCGTCAGTCTCACAGATATAAAGTGCATCGTAATTTAAAGAAAACTGTACTTCCAGCAAATTCCCATAATTAAGCAGCATTAAGAAACGCTAAATTGCAGAATAAAACTTGAACCACTGTTTACCCTGAAAATCCTCGCGAAATTACGTATGCAGATCCCTCAAAATTTCTCAAATTACAGCCTGCGCCGGGTCGACGTTTAAAACAAATCTCGTCAAAAATTTCAAGTCCGTCCGTTTGCGCGTCTGGCTTTATTGCTCGTCTAGCGCCGCGGTGATTACGAGCGGCCGAGGTCGGCTTCTCTCTTCCCAGTTGGCCTCACGAAATCGGCCACTGGGATAAGTGCACTCTCGGGGTAACACCAAAGCGCCTGTCCTAAAATTATTTTTTACTGCGAAATCGTCGCCATTTTTTCTGCGGCCCTACACTTATTGCGTTATTTTACGAGCATTAGCGTAACTGTGTTTGTTGTGTGCAGCCTCGATGGGCGAAATTATACCCGTGGTACCCGATCGTTTTTCCGGACTGTGCCTTGTCAGGCGTCGCAGTCGCCTTGCAACATCGCGCGTCCATTCGGATACGTCTGGATTTTTATTTTTACCTTCTGCATTGAATCTCTAGGAGGTTTATTATGTGACGAGAATTAAAAATTGAAATGTGTCGTAACGCGCGGTTTTGCAACTTTCGAATCCAAATCTCCGTTAGAAATAATCCAATCTTTCCGGATTTATTCGATTGTCTCGGATTAACATTAGAAAAAGAGCAAGATACAACTTTCCCTCTGAATATACATTTAACAAAAGACATTTTTATTGTAAAACAACAGATAATTATTTATTCTTCTTCCGAAACGTCCATTATGTAAATCCTCCAGTTTAAAATATTGCAACATTACGTATCACCATAAATCACGTGGAATGATTAAACATGCGTGCCCGATCCACATTTGCTTAACACACTTCGATCCGAAAGAACTTTGTAAACTCGAAATCATAATAAGGCTTTACCATACCGTCAATTATCGCGGCTGTATAACGTTTGCTGAAAACCGGTACATCTACTTCGACCCTCGTGCTCGTTTTAACCTCCCCGAGTGCGCGTGTGTACGCCGGGCCGGTCTTATTAGACGAGATTCCGGCCTGTCCGTATTAAATTGAATTGTCCGATCAAATAAACGGGGCCCCCGGTGCGGACTCAAAACGCGTAAATTTTATGCGCGCGCGCGGAAATTATCGTACGCAGGCGTCAGTTCAATTATTTCCCGGGCAGTAATCTTGAAGACTGCGTTTCGAAAATTCGAAAGCGAAGGTACAAGGTTTCTCTTTAAACGGACTCTTTTTGTTTCTTCGTGTATAAAAACTTGCGTTAACCGCTCCGGCAGATCGCTTTCTTAAACTGAATAAATTATCATTTCGTAGTACGCGCGGGTTTTATTGTATCGTACGTTATTTACGGTTTTCTTTGTTTTTGTTTACTCGTTTTACTTTGGTTTTTTAAGTAAACAAAAATTGATTAATTGCTTTGTAAAAAAAACTATTATTCACAATCTCTCGAGTAGTTATTCTGGTTATTCATTTGATAAGACTGACAAGATTAGACGCGATAAGTTACATTGGCAAGTTATTATCGCAAATAATAAATATAAACAATCAAACAAATACTATCGATTTGAGATAAAAAAATACGTAATTGATAAATTTTTGGCCCTGTTATTTCACTTTCTAAAATTTATATAATTAAATTGTAATTCTATACTTTAAATTTTAATATAAAATCATTTCTAACAAAATATGAAAATTTCTCGCTTCCAACTATAAAGTCCAGAATTAACGTACGCATAAGCAAAAACTTTGCGCACCTGTAAAAAAAAGACACCTCAAAAACCGCGAGTTCGTAAATCACCCCAGTTGCAAATCCCATCCCTCCCCGCTCGTCAAGCCCTCTGCTCTCTAAAAAAGCAAAAGAAGTCCAAAATTTATTCCCTGCAGGAAAAAATGCCGAAGCATCCCATACGTCGCTGGTGCGTTTCGTACAAGTGCGCGGCCTCCTCTCGGCCGAAATATAAAACGGCGCGGCCGTACATCAGTCCTCCGGCTGGCCGCGTCCAATAACTGTTCCTCAAAGCGCTCGTAAAAGCGCGCGCGTCCGACGAAAGCTCACCTCTCTGAGTCCAAGGCCGAGCAGGAGGCAGCAGAGGGTCCAGGCGAGTTGGGCTCGCTCCATGATCCTGCGCCGTCGTCGTGGTGTGCGCAGCGCGTCCTCCTTCTCCCGCCGCCCTTAATTACCGCTCTCGGCGCGACTCAGTCGCGCATAAAAACCTACGGACACAAAAGCAAAAATTGAAGCGTCAGCGCAACCAACTCGTCCCTCGTCTTCCTTCGTCCCGTTTTTTTTTTATTATTTTATTTTCGCCGTCGCGCCCGCCCGCCCGTAAAAACGACGACCGATTCGTCGCGACTTTCGGGTCTTTATTTTTTTTTATTTTTGCTTGTAAGGAGGGGAGGGAATTTCGACCCGCGGGTGCTACCGACGAGACAGGCGTCGAACTGGTTGGAGTCGGACGTATCCTTGAGGTGTTGGGGGTATTATTTATAACCGATCGACCGTAGCAGACGCAGCTATATATACACCCTACAAATCAGCGTAGAGTGCGCCGGGTGGGAAGGTATCGACTTACGTCGTTGACAATGGAAAAAGCGGGAATTTCGCTTGGAAGCGCGAATTAATAAGCGCCTTTATCGAGCGGCTGCTACTTATACATCGCACGCTGATGGATGGTGGCTACCGTACCTTTTATCGCGCGTCATTAACTGGTTACTCGCGTCGGTGGCAGACTACGGTCCGATAGCTCAATTTATCCCCGCGCGGACGTGTCCCGGCGCTTTCGACAATCGCGCGAATAAATCGATCAGAAGTGACACAAATTGCACTGTCATCCAAACACCGCTAACTGACTTTACATTATCCGCGCCGGGATACACACCGGCTCTACGGGCCTGCAGGAATTAATCGGCGGTAAGCGATTACCGCGGCTCTCCGCTGCGCTTACTTTGCTCGCGAGTCGCGCCACGGGAAATCGTCTGATTGCTATTGGAGACAATCGCTGTGATTACCGAGTACGCTTATTTAGATTTGTTTGTAATTTATTTATCGCGGTGCTTGACGGTGTAATGATAAATTTTAACTGACTATTGTTGTTGCGGGTACCGTTTTAATTAGGATTGCAATGTGTGTATTCGGCAATTAAATGTTTAAAACGGCCATGAATTATTGCGCATAAAATACATTTTTATTATTTTCAAGGCAAACGAAAAATTCACTTTCAGTAAAACAATCGTTTCTTTTCAAACGAGTAGTATCGAAAACATACACAAAAGAGAATTTAATTGCGCGCGTAAAAATATAAAATCGGTATAGATATAATGAATACCTTTTGTGATTTCTTTTCTTATCAAGCAACGTAAAAATTAAAGAACAAAAAGTTACGTAACAACAAGTTGCAAAGTTTCCTTTCGACTCGTTAAAAAGCCGCTCAAACAAAATTTCATAACAGCGAGTCGCGAAAAGCAATCGCCACCTCGACCGATCCTCCGCGCCCAACTTCGCGCGCATTCATATTGAAATTAGCGCTCCAGATCCGGCGGCATCGTCATCCGATCTCTCCCGCACCGAGAAAAAAAAGAAAGATCCCGTCGCTCGGGACAAAACGCGCACGGGAGCATGTCCTCGCGGAACCGAGAGATAACAGAACTGGGTCCATTTTTCAGCGGCGCTCGGCTGAAAATCGGCATTGAATGGCTCCGGCCGGCGCATATTGTCCGTCCGCTTTTTCCGGCACAAAGACGCGTTTGCATACAGGCGCGCTATTTGCATGGTCGGCGCGTGACCCCCGATGATGCGTCCCTATACACACACACACATGTATATACGTACGCCGGTGGAGAGATAAGCGGCTCGCGCGGATTCTGCCGCGAGAAAATCGCGCGACGGGACCCCGCGTGCGTGCATCGTAATTGATACCCGCGGCGGTGCGCCCGGTCCGGGCACGGGTGTCTTACCCATTACTATGTATGGGGATTATTGTGATCGCGTGCTTGAAATAGTTTGGAAAAAATTAAGTGGACTTCCCGGAAAGGTAGCCGGACGATCAATTTTCAAGGCAGCTTATTTTCGCGCTTTTTTCTGGTCCAACCTTATAGAATCAATTACATCGCGGAATGCGGAGTTCATACTTATCGAAATGGTTATGTGGTTTGGAAAAATCGAAAGAGATCCTCGGATAAGGAAGCGGCTAATTTATTTTTGAGATAACTAATTTTCACGCTCACTTGGGCACGCTAAGTAAAATTAATTAATATGGAATGTGGCGGTTGAATTTGCATTGGGGAGGGTACTTTTCTGTTGTCGGCGCAGCGGAATGCAAAGAGGTGCGTTAGTTAGCTTGATAAGCGCGCGGTCGTGCGCTTCGATTTCCTTTTTTAATATACCGAAAAAGTCGCTCGGCGCGGTGTCCGTTACGTCGTCGCCGCACAATGGTAACGGTACGGGCTGCGCAAAGGGATTAAACAACCGCGGCCATTATACACTCGATTAGGAGACAAAATTCTTCGCTAATCCTCGCTGAATTTATTCAGTCGAATAAATCCTCGCTAGTTGCGCGAAAAACCGGCAACGAGCTAAATCGGTATAAATACCCGCTAATTTGCATCGGTGAAAACGAAATAATTTATCATTAAAAGCGTGTACGTTTTCGTTTGAAAAAAAGGGTCTAATTATCATAAATAAAACGACATCAAGCAGTCATTAAAATTCCTTTAAAAAAAGGATTCGAGAATTTCACTAACGCGTGAAATGGCTTTCTTATTTTATGCATTAGAAAACGGCGATTCCTTTATTTCTCAAGGCGAGCCGCGAAGTTACACCGGCGCGCGCGCGGCTAACGCGCGAAAATTCGAATTTACATCCCGCCTGGAAGCGGAACCGAGGCCACGGGTGAAAAATAAAAAAACCGCCGGCTTCACAAAAGTCACAGCCGGACGAGCACCCGCGCCGCACGGAATGCTCCGGTGCGCGAGGGGGGAGGGGGGAGGGCTTCAGCTGCGTCCGTGCATCGAGAGGATGTGTACATGCGCGGCGAGTGCGGAGAGGATCGGTTAGGTGTGTACGTGCCTATACGCTAGTGACCTTACGCAGGCTCCGGCGTATCGCGCGCTTCCGCGTCCGACGTAATTCAGCGGGAAATTGAAAATTCTAGAGGAGTTTCGCTCGCGAAATCTGGAGCGCGCTGATTGCCCGATCGCTCTCTTTGTTTCCTCTTCTTTCATGTGTTACTTTTTTTTGTTTTCGTTTTTCGGCCGACTGCGGTACGCGGGTACAAATTGTACGTTTAATGCGTGGAGAATTTTAATTATGTTTGTAGCACGTGGTTTCTTTCTTCTTCTTTTAAAAGCGTGTAAAACACAGTTTACGAAAAAATTGTCCTTAAAAGAACTTCAAAGGTCTATCATTTTCGTGACCTACCATTAAGTAACGTGGACTCATGAAAAATTATCTCATTAGACTTCGTTAAAAAAACTTGAGTAATTTACATAACTATAAAATTTTATCAAAATTTTAATATAGTTTATCTTCTTCTAGGGTAATATTGCATTCTTCACTACATTCTCTACGCGGTAATTTAAATATAAATTGTTTTTACACGCTACATCGTACATTTCTTTATAACTATTTACATTTAAACCTCACGAAATCCACGAACTCGTAGATCCAACCAACTTGTTAATTCCCATCGTTATCGAATCATTTCCTGCCAGGCCCTCGCTGCATCGCAAACGATTTCAACGTACTGCACTCCACTTTAACAGTGCCCCCTTTACAGAGAAAAAAACAAGTAAGCTTCCCGATGACGAACGGACCGCGGCCCGCGGGAACAAAGCAATGTCAAACATTTAAGAATTCCAGTCAGCGCGTTTTTAATGTAAATCGCTCGCGCTCCCCGCGATTCGAACGGCTTCCACATTCCGACGAATCGACATGGATGCCTACACGCGGAACTGCCTCCGCGCCAGGGGCTTGGCGGGGGCACGCGTGCCTCGCACGCACACACGCCGCGGTCCGAATTCCTGCACTCGAGTGCACGCTGCTGAATATGCATCCCCGTTGCGCCGCCTACCCCCTCTCGCGCGTGTACACACACCAGCGCCAAGTTAAAAGCCTTTCGTCGTTCGGTTTTCGCCACCTCGTGCTGCCCTTGGCGCGAAACTCGACTCGCGTGTCCGTTTACCTCCGGCATCCACGAGGCGAGGTATTACGGAGAGGGTACGCGCACCGCGCGCGTTATTATTCACGCGCGCTCGGGAGCAGATAACAAAAGCGCGTGCGCGCGAGAGATAGCCTGGGGAATTTAGGCGCGCGGGGAGAAAAGCGCGGCATTTATTTCGCTTATCGGCTTATGGCTTATTCATTTTGACCGACTGGAAGAGACGAGGGGGCCACGGGAAAAATCCGGAAATCAACATATTGCCCGCTGCGGGGAGTACCTAGGGGTGGTTGAACGGCGCGCGCTCCTCCGGGAGGAGGCGCGCTTTTAAAAGGTGATACGTGTCGATGGGCATTTGCATTTATTTAAATGTGGTTTATTGTTTTAAACGGTTTATGAAGGAGAGGAGTCGGATGCGCGCGAGGGCCGCTTGCGAAATCGATTCTTATGCACATACATTATGCTAATTTTTTCGGGGACTTTTAAAAAGTAAATATACGCGCGCGTTGAGATTTTCAAACGTGTTGATCTTGCAGATTTTCAAGGCGAGAAAGTTTTAAAGCTGTTGGGTGGATCTGGTATAAGGCAACGTTTCTAGATGTTGACGTGAAATGGTGCGATTCGGCGACGAGAATTGAAAAATTATACGAGTTCTAGTTAATGTAGCGACTGGTTCCGAGTCCCGCGTAGATGATTCAGTGGGTGGACCGAAGGCCTTTTCTCCATGAGGAAACCTTGCGAAGGTCGTCGTTTGATTCACCGCTTACATTATTAATCATAACAAATTTCTGAATACAGGTCTTTGGAAAATATTTGCATGAATCGACTATTATAATAAACGAGTCTACTACTTTCATTATCTCATTCTGCGAAAATAATTTTAAATCCTTTTAACGTTTCCTCGAATTTTAATCATAAATATTTTTATTGCTGAACACGTTTCAGTTCATTTCTTTAGTTTAAAACTAGTTAAGTCGATAATAGAGCGGAAATACAGAAATGTTTATAAATGCATATGCATAACTATATAAAATAATACAAAAAATTTTCAGCAAATATTGTTCAAAATAATATTCCAAAAATTAATGTACATCCATGGTTTAAATTTGTATATTTAGAAAAAGGAAAACTAGTAATGATGACTATTAATTAAAAACTTATTTTAAAAAACATTAAACCCGTGTAATAATTTTAATAAATTAATAATAGTTGCTAATCCACCAGTTGAATTATAATTTTTCCTAGTTACATCTAACACTACCATAAATTCCCTTTTCCGATTAGGTATGCTCTCGATTCCGAAGAATCCGCGGTAATTTTTCACGAGGTATAACGTTGCAAAATGCCGAACGGAGTGCCTAACTGGATTCTCGCGATACCCCGGCGCAGAAAAACGCGCGCTATTTTTAACCCGCGACGAAAAGTTGATAAAACCCGAGCGCAATTTCCGCGGCTGCGCGCATAATGCCGAGCTGTGTACAAAAGCGCATCGAGCGCGGAACGCGATTGCGTAATTTTTTTTCCCCCCGTCTCCCCCCCGCAGCGGCGTCCGATCGCACTCTATAAGGCGGCGATGCATTCGGGCGAGACGAGCGGTGTATCGGCTAGCTAAGTAGATCTCGTGCAGTGGGATTTTTGCCCCGCACCAAAATAAAACTGCTGCATTCCGGCACACTTTACAGTTAAGCATCTCCCACATTTCTGCTTTTAATTATCCTTTTACGTTCCAGTTAATGGATGATCGAGCATCGCGCGCGGCAGTAGGCTAATTGTCCTTGTAATACTTGCATCGCGCGGCGAAAAATGAACGACAACGAAAGTCAAACAGAGAGGACGCTCGGCTGGAAAAAAAGAAGCGCGTTTACACGAGTTTAATTGCGCTGCGGGGTATGGTTCTTTTTTTGCTTGGGGTTCTAGAGATAGTCTCCGCGCTGGAGTAGGGTAAAAGCGCGCGCGTGGAGAAAATTTAAGAATGAGGCAGTTTCGAGGTGGGGAAGTTTTTTTTCAGGTTCGTTTTGCAGTGGGTCGCGATGTTGAAGGATTTACAGCGAGCGCCACGGCAGGATGTAATTTTTGAGTTTCGCACGAGGATGATTTTCTCTGTCTGAATCACGTCAAAAATAACAATGACTAAGACTGAGTTACAGCGTCACGCTTATTTTCCTTTTGAAGGTAAAAATGGGTGTTGAAGGATGGAATTCACGCGAAATATTTGAAATTCTCATTTCATGAGTGTTGGACGATACCGAGGAAAAGTTAATATTTTCTTTATCCCGCGTGATACTGTCAATAAAGTTTAAGAGAAAATTGAATAAAGAGATAGTAAAATTACTACTTGCAAAATAAATATGCAATAATATATGTACATGCACCTAACTTTACTAATTATATTTACAGCGTAATAATTTAATTTTATGGACTGATTTTTATAATTAATAACTTCCGACTAAATTCATTTTTTCGATTTCTTATCTACTCAACCGACGCATGCATATAAGGAGGTGTGTATATTAATGTTTTGCCCTGCATTATTTATAACCAGCCGGAGGAAATACAAATTTCTAAATAAACAACAAAAAGTCCGTGTCTGAAATCTCATCGATACATGTGCATTACTCGCAGTTGGGGCGCTCCCCGTCACTTTATAGCCGCGGAGCAACTGTAAATTTTACTGCATCCCATAACGCAACGGTAATTGATTCCTAAACTTTTTGCCAGGGTTTATATATACCCTGCTCCCTTCGCTTTTTTATCGCGCGCATTTAAAATAGTTTCGCGGACTTACGCCGCGATTGACTTGCACCGCGCGCGCATCGACCCCCAACAACACAGTTACACCGTCGAAGCGTGGGGTCCGCGCCGTAAAGAATCGACTTCCCCCCCGGGGCTATTTATTACAAATTATTTCCGCGAATTCGCGAGCGAAGCGGTACTCTTGACCGAAATGGAACTACGGGGCGAGCGCATAGCCCGGCCCAAGGTAAGTAATACGAGATAGCGATGCAGGCGCGATTTATGGAATCGGCCGCGAGCGCACGCGCGCTCCCCGCGAGCGATAAATTTTAATTGATACACATACGTGCGACGCGCGTAAATCTATCGGTGAATACGGTTTAGATTCAATGTTGCGGGGTGGAGATTATCCGCTAATGCAGCTCATTAACGGATTTGGCGTTTGCACCGTTGAAAATTAATTGGGGCTGATTTACTTTTTGTCGGCGTAAATCGATTTGCTCGGTATTGTCTCTTAACGGGATAAATACTTGTGGTCTTCGGCTAACAATAAAGGGCCATTCATTAATGGTTTTGGAGTTGGGACCGTTGAAGATTAATTGAATCGGTTAATGTATATAAGATGATACGCCAGTTTAATCGGTAAAGATCGGTAATGACTGTTAAAGCCGAGGCAAAGAAGTTCCGAGCTTTTGTATTTAAACTAAATCGTACGAAGAAAAATTACGATTCAAAGTAGTTTTTTTTACGCGCATTGAGGGGAGAATTAGTTGATCGAGCTAACGACGCAATACACCCACGAGGTACCAGTCAATTTGGGCATTGCCGGATGCACGCCGCGGAAAAAAGGATTATCATATATCGTCACGACTCAGAGGACAAACACAACAGGATGACGTACAGCCCGTGACCACCTCCTCGCGATCCGACATCGACAAAAATATCCGGAAACCTGCCGCGACGCGCGGGGGAGTTCGCAAGGTCAGACCTCGGAAAAATCTCGGCGCACGTTGCCGCAGCCTTACGGTAAACCCAATAGAGCCGATCCCTGACTTACCGTCTATACGGGGGGCCCGTCGTTCCTCTTCCACGGAGGAGGGCCAAGTCGAAAGCTCGCGGTGTGCTCCGAGGATGCGCCTCTCGAGACGTGATGGAAAAACTCGGCTGGAGTCGCGTCACATTTTGGCCCGGCGACGCTGCTCGCGCGGCTCGGCGCGCACCAACGCAGGGGGACTCGAGGGGGGCACTGCTGCTGGCCCGCGGGGTCGGCGAGGCGTGACGGACTTCCGCGCTGCGGGGCTCTCTCTCCGTGTGTCGCTCGCTGCGCGCGTTCGGGGCGCCCTTAGGCCGGGGAGCAGTGCGTGACCGCCATAACGGCGCTCCGGGTACCTGCACCGATTGCCGCGACGACGACGCACCAACGAGCACTGAGCCAAGCGCCGTCTCTCTCTCCACGCACTCGCGCGCCCGCCGCGTCTCCCTCTCCGGCCGCCGCCGCCACCTCCACCACCTCCTCGTCCTCGTCCTCCACCACCTCCCGCGGGTACTTCCGTCTCGGTCGCACCGGCCAGCTCTTCCTCTCTCTCTCTCTTCTCTCGAACTTTCTCTCTTTTCAGCCCGCGCTGCCCATTGTCCTCCTCTCTCTCTCGCTCGCTCACTGCGGGGCCTTATCCGAGACTGGCCCGCGAGCGCATACTCCGTTGCATTCTTCCCGGCCGATTCCACCTCTCTCCCTCTCGCTCTCCTCCTCTCCTTTTTTATCCCACGGAATTCCGGCTCTGGCCTTGCGTCGCGCGATCCTTCTCCGCGCGCGAGAGAGCGACGCTCCCCGCGGGGCCCTGCCGTGCTGGTGGGGGGAGAGGAGAGCCCAGCGGGCCCGAGGGACCCCCGGTGGTGGGGGCAGCGAAGAAAGAGACGCGACGACTCGCCCGGGCCCCGCGCGCGAGCGCTGCATATACAGCGCGCTGGATGCGCGCAGGAGAATGAAGACGATCGGGGAAAAATTGAGATTTAAATGACGACGGGGGGAGATAAGCGGTGGATGTCCGGTTTTTTTTCTCCTCGCTCGCGCTGCAGAGCGTAAATTAATACAGACGTAAAGCGCGAGGCCCTTTTTTTGTATACCCTGGATCTTATCCGCCCCTAGATGCTCATTAATCGTCGCGATTATTTCGTATCTCAAATTACAGCTTCGATCGAAATGTTTGTTCTGCGATCGTTCGTTTTTTCGTTATTGCGTTTGCCACACCTATCGATTGATTGTTTTCATTTTATTTTACAAATTTTTTTCATATTTGTACAATTTCAAAATGAATTTGGTTCTTTTAACAACTAAGAGTATAGCCTAGGCAGAGATTGAATATCCGCGTTTTCTTGTAAATGCATACGGTTTTGAGGCGCGAGGCCTCAAGGAAGAGGAAAAGATGAGAATAAGGGTGTGCAAGAAAAGAGCGAGAATGGAACGTAAAAGAACAGCTCAGACTCTCGGCCAGAAAAACGAGCGGAGTATATAGAAATGAAAAAGTGTTTGTTGCACTGTCTGAAAAGTGGAATAGCCACGAAAGAATTTTAAAGAGCAAAAACAAGCAAAAACACGCCCATGTAAATATGTTTCCACGGCTGCGCGAAAATAACTGGTTACAATAGAAAATCATCGACGGCGATTAAAGCTCATTTTTTCCGCGCAGCTCGTAACGAGACAAATAAAGGAAAAACAAACGCGATCGTGAATTAAAACGAGCGCTCGCGGCGAAGCTCCAAATGTGGCACTGCGGCGGCCCGGTGATTTCGACGGATGGCAAGAGAATGACAAAAGCGCGAGGCGGACGAGCTTACTTTTTTTTGCTCGTAAAAGGACGAGTTGCGAAATGCCACCGGCTTAGAAAGGCCCCGCCGAGATAACAGACTTTTTGCTGGAATTTACCCCCATCATCCGTTTCTGCGGGTATTTACGCCAGAATTTCGTGGCCGCGACCGCAACGTCTAAATCTTCTTCGACGTCAAAAAGCGAGCGACGCGGGTGATTTAACACGCGGAAAGATCAGATTACGAATTTATGCCCTCCAATATGAAACACAATATTTCAACGATAAATCTCGGCAAAATCCAGCGCAGGAGACGTTTAATAAGGGAACCGCATAACAGTACTTGCGCTAATTTACAGCGTGTTTAATTTACTCCCGGAGTTCACTTTGTTGCGCGATTAGTGTGTTAGGGATGATGCGAACCTGATGGACTCCACCGGAGGTTCGCCAGATGGTGTAAAGGAGTTTACTGCTTAGCTGCGCATTTACTACCGCGAGTCGTTAAAAAAAAAGCCGGATGTCTTCGGCTATTTTTACGTACTCGCGAGAATGAAAATTGCATAGGAGTCGCGCATTCTTTTGCCTCGCGATGAAGCAATGCCTCGGTGCATGCCCACACGTCCGATCGTCTTTATCTGCGGGGGAAATAATTGAAATCCGAAGCTAAACGTCGAACCGTTTACTTTCGCTTATTAAACGAAGATAAAACGCTCGGCGCTACACGCGTCTTTAAAACTATCAATTTTTTACATCTTTAAAAGTAGAAAGTTATGCGCTTCGATTATAGGATTCGCTTGCGTTTCCCTTTACGTTTTTTTTTCGATCATGTTTTTTTTTTTAATTAGACGATGTAGTGTTATTGAAAAGTTTCTAACGTATCTCTTCGCGTTAATGAAAGTTGGAGTCAATTGCAGGTTGATTTTTGCCGCTGGAGGTCGGAGCAAGCGTAACACGAATAAGACGGAGGAGGTGCGCACCTTGGCAGGTGTGAGCGCGAGCGAAAAAAGGTGGGAGTGTCGCCGGCAACCCAGATGCAGTTGCATCAAAAGCGGAGCGAGGTGATGTTTGTTAGCGGTACAAGGACGTTATGAAAGTGCTGGGATATACATACAAGCGTTACTCCACTATTTGCATCGAGGAATGTGAAATTCACGCAAGAATTAGGTTTTACCATATTTGCTTGGATTTTTTTTCATTTTTTAGTCAAGTAGAACATCTATTAAGATATCTTGATGAAAAAGATGCGTGTCAGAGCCGTAATTAACAAGTACTCATTCAATTTGTTTTAAAAAAAGGGCTTAATTAAGAAACCATCAATTAGACATTTAATGAAATTAAAGTAAATTGGCTTTAGCTCACGGAATTTCAAAATGTAATCTAATTTACTTTTTCAAGTAATTTTTTAATGTACTCCTTTTTTTTCTTTAATTTAGTTTACGAGGCAACGCCGAACTCCTAATCGGGGCTTTCGAATCGAGAGGTGCGCCTGACTGACGGCAACAGTTGCTACACAACCCGCACGTGGTGCACGTGTTTACGCGGACTCGACTAACCTCAAAAATACTGCGCGGTATACCCTCGATCATCTCCGGCTTCTTGATTATTTATTTTGATTTTTAGTTTCCTTTTTTATTTCAAAAATGACGGAAAGCGATCTAGAAGAAGTCGTTACTGTCGGAAGCCACGTGATAGTGCAGAAATTGAATTACAAAAAGGTTTACAGAGTGTCTGAAAATGGCTCACTGGCATTGGGCAAAGAGGAGATCAAAATGAGTGAAATTATAGGAAAACCTTACTGGACTAGTTTCAAAGTGATTGCATCTCAAGATAGAGGTGATAAACGATCTAAAAAGAAAGGTGTTCCTTCAACTTTAGTGGTAGCAGAAAAGTGCGAGTCACTGGAAGATTTGAAGAATTCATTGACGAGTGGTTGTGACAATCGATCCATTAATGACGATGGGAAGTCCCAGAAGCTTACGAAGGATGACATTCTTGGGTTCAGAGATGCTGGAAAGTCAGGACGTGAGATAGTTAGCAGTCTCATTGAAAACAATGCATCTTTCACAGAAAAAACAGAATACTCGCAAGAAAAGTATATTCGTAAAAAAGAAAAAAAGTATTGCGAGTTTCTTTCTATTCACAAACCTACTATTGCCTCGCTACAAGAAATTTATTTAAGACAGGATTCTGCCAAAATCTATGGACTAAGAATGGACACGCTTGCTCAAATTCTTTCTTATAGTGATGTTAAATCAGATGGTACATTTATTGTTTACGATAGTGGTACTGCTGGCCTTGTTCCTGCAGGGATACTATCAAGAATAGGTAGAAACACACCTGGGAACTTAATCTACTTACATTCCGGAGATCACTTGCCACAGATGCCAATTGTTAGAGCTATGAATTTTCCTCAAGAACAATTTGAACGCTTAATTACTGTCAGTATTTTTGACTTCCTTAAGACTTATTATAATAAAAATAAAGATGAAAGTGAGAATATAAATGCAACAGATAAAATGGAATTAGAAGTTGATGATATTAAAAATTCTGATAAGGAGGATGCTAAACATACTGCAGACAGTAATAAAGATGATTATGAAGAAAATAAATGTGACATAGCTAATTCTAATGACTTGAAGAGAAAAAATACAGAAAATTCACAGGAAGAAGGTCCAGCTGTTAAGAAGTCAAGAAAAGTTCTTGACACAGAACGAGCGATTGAACTTATATCTTCATCAAAAGGTGATGGTTTAATCATCATTGCAAAAGAACATCCTTTAAACATAATTAAAGGACTTCTACCATTTGTTAAAGCATCCAGACCATTCGTTATTTATCACGCCAGTCGTGAACCACTACAAGAGACTTACGTTGCATTAAAGCAGACCAACAGTCTAGTGAATATAAAACTTTTTTCAAATTTCCTACGCTCCTATCAAGTATTACCTGACAGAACACATCCAGATATTTTAACGAACGACTGTGGTGGTTATTTACTGATTGGTTATACTCTTAGTTGTTAAAAATTGCGAATTGTAAATATTAGAGAACGAAACATGAATTTATGAATGTATAAAAAAGTTGTAATAACTATAGAAACTATGTAAATAAGATTATATACACTGTACGATTTCTTTTTATAGAAAAAGATAAATTTTTTATTCTCGTTTAGTTACGATTTTTTAAGCTCGTTTCGTTTCGGCGCTGTTTAAATAATAAAGTTAATTACTTATCAAACGTAAAAAAGTTGTTCATTCCATTTCCCTGCGCATATGAACCATTTCATAAGTTTTACCACTCTGCAAGTCACGTTGTTTTTCCTTCTTCACCAGCTCGCTTATAATTCCTGCACCTAAACTGTCTGCCACAATGTTTATCATGGTCCTGAACCTATCGCTAAAAAATAAACAATAACATTTTAGTATTGGTTAAAATTAAAATAAAAAAAAAAAAAATAAAAAATTAATAGACTTAAAATAGTAATAGCTTTAGATAACAAAAGAAAATTATTGTTAGCGCCTAAAAAAGCGTTTACGTTTTAAAAAAATTCATCTTATTTGCGTCGGGTATTGAAAAAATACTAAATTTATTGGATCATTTACTTAATAACAGGAAGGATTAATATAGTATACTATTACTTTTTTTTAAACATCCTTCTCTTTTCTTATGATAATTGTTTTTGAAAGATAGCTCAAATATTTTTGTAAAATAATAAACTACATTACTTTTTCATCACAGATATGGAACATTATCCAGAAATTGGTAGAAAAATAAAAAGCAAAAAAAAAAAGTTATAAAAACCAGCAAAATAAATAACTGCATGCAAGCCGCATGCTCTGAAAAGTCCAATGCCAATAAAAAAACATTTTAAACATTTCATACCGGTAGCACGGGAACTCCATCGTTTCCTACCGTCACTGCCGCGGCTCTCGCTTTCATTTCCGCAAAGCAGAGAGCTCCCCGGCGAATTAAACGCCTCGGCCGAGTGCGGACCATTAAACCACCGGCGCCTCGTTATTACAAAAAAAAAGAAAAAAAAATCGCGCGGCCGGTGTAAGAAACAAAGCAAGCGTTTCGCGCTAATTACGAGGCGAGCTATACTTTACACGAAGCTGTCGACGGCGATGATGAGGGCGACGTCCTCCGCAGGGATGCCCAGGGAGTTCAGCACCATGATCAGCATTGCGTAGCCGCCGCTCGGCATGCCCGCCGCCCCGATGCACGACAGCGTGCACATTATGCTGCAAATGAGAGTAATAAAGCTTGGAGACTGCACTTTCACTACTCTTTTTTTTTTATTATCGCACAGTGCTTAAGTAATTAGGGCTGATTTTTTTTTGTGTGCGCACTTGATGAGCGGCACGCGAGTTTGCGAGTGCAATTTTCGTTGCTGATGCATAAGTATGCTTAATTTTGAGTGTTCATTATTTTTTTGTGAATATTTCAATTTGAAAGTGCAGTTTTATTAGTTCTTTGCATTTCCTTTGCAAATGAGAAATGTATATATTAGTCTGAAAATAATTAAAGTCTTAAATTATTAACGATTCAGTTATTAATCCAGTAAGAAAATGTTATAATTAAATTAGTTCTCCCGACTTAAAATAATTACAAATTTAAAGTGATTTAATTAAAAAATGAATTGTTTCAAAATATAATTAAAATATTTAATAATTGTTTTATGATCTTGAATAATTTCTTCCACTTTCAATATTTCAATTTTAATAATTGATACGATTATTTCTTTCATATTCTTATTTCAATTAATAAATTTTATGTAATATTTCAAGTTTATAACAGATATGGATATGTCGTTAGAATAATTTACTCAAATAATTAACTGTACAGTGCGTGACTAGTAAAAAATCTTAATTAAAGAGAACAAAAGGTTTATTGTTAATAGATCAAACAAAGACTTATTACTATCCTACTAAATATCTTTAAATCAGTAATAACAAATTAATAATAAAAACCTCAAACTTTCTGTAGATATCACCTGTAATATAAATATATGTGAAACAGTTGTTAAACAAGTATCCAATGAGAAATGAAAATCCCGATAAAAATCGCTCGCGCCCGTTAAAATTTATAACACTCCAGTACTCGTCAATTTTCAAATTTTTCAAAGGCCGCCGATAATAACAGCCACGTTTCAATGCGAAATTAATCAAAGGCAAAAACCCTGGAAGATTAAAAAGATAAACGCGCGAAAACCGGATTTCGCGGAGCGCACCCCCTGCGAGACTCCGCGCTCGCTGAGAGGTACACACTCCCAAGGATTATTGATCCCCCAAAGCGAAATGAATGTATCTTTGAATTAATCAAGCACGGGCAGCGCGAAATTAATTGCGCAATTTCTCGCGGCGCCGCGATTTTTCCCTTTGCGCCCCTTGCGCCTCGCGTCGATAAATAAACGAACCGCGCGGGCGGGGGGCTAAATTTATGCGGTTTTATCGCACCTAATGGCCACGGTCTGGATCAGTGATAAATCCATTCCTCTCATTTGCATTATGAAGAGGGCGCCGACGGTCTCGTACAGCGCGATCCCGTCCATGTTTATCGTGGCGCCGATTGGCGCTATGAAGCGGGAGACCTGCCGGTCCACGCCGAGCTTGTCCAGGCATCTGATCGTCGTCGGGACTGTCGCTGTACTGAAAAAGATGTTCATTTGAATTTCAGTCGGTTCTCGGTTTATTGTCGCGTGATTCGCCCGGAGATTCCAAGACTTCGATAGCTGACTGCGATTCGAAGGAATGGAAATTTAAAGGGATGAGGGTATGTTTAAAATATGGAGGTACTGTTTTAATGGGCGTGCAAATAATTAGATGGAACGTTAGCGAATTTTTACTTTTACACGAAAAATGGAGTGAAGGCACTCCCCGTTAACTGATTTATTTTCTAACATGAATTGAGATATCATTCATGCTGTCGTACTAATATATAAGTGAGTCGCGGTACGTGACTTAAAACAATTAAATCGAACTTATTAATTTAATATTTGTTTTCGAGATATAAAAACAGAAAAACTAATAAATTTTAACAATGCATTTCCCTTTTACTATTTATCAGAATTGATCTTGCAGAATGACTGTATAGATTCAGTATTGATAAAAGATTTATAATTAATTACATTTTATAAACTTAAAAATTGAACAGAAAGTCTCTTGCAAAATACTGTGCACCTGAATCTAATAAGTAATCCTCATTCGCCTTATCCATCTATAAAATTATCAACTCTCTTAGCAGATTGGGTACTGATTTCAGATTATAAACCAAAATGTGTGAATCTTATCAAAAAATGAAAATCTCCAATGTACATACCTCACTCGTTGCAACAAATCATAAAAAAAGTTAAAAAGAAGCTTCATTTTGGCACCTGGAAGAAGTACCGAAGGCAGTGATCAGGGCCGGACCCATCCTCCTCATGATTCTGTAGGGCGATTGGCGCGTGCACGCGAAGTAGATGAGGGGCAGCACGAGGAGCGCCTGTATCGCCAGGCCGGCGAACACCGTTAAGACGAAAATGCCGAGGCGCGCGAACTCCATGCCGCCGGATTCCTGGCTCCTCAGGATCTTGCTCGATATCAGGAATATCACGGCGATCGGCGCCGCCCTGAAAAAGGAACAACTCGTTTATTGTATGGTTCCCGCGCGCTAAACTCGGGACGAGCGGTAAAGCGAAATTCCTCGGGACGGGACGCGCGGTCTTTCGGCCCAGTGCGGGTCAGCGCATTGTTTCTATTTATAGATTGACCGTGGGTTCGGATTGTTTCACGGCGGGAATTCTTTTTACGTGACATACTAACGCGGCTGTGATGGATTACGGGGGCAGCAGGTCACTGGGAGAAAAGATGGAAATGCGACGTTTTGATTTTTTAGATTAGTGGGCGCTGGGGTCATCAATTAAATAATGAAGGAAAATTTTATGTCGCGCGATCCAAGATTATTGATAAAGGAAATTTAAGTTAATATTGTACGTAGAATTTTGAATAAAATTTCAATCACGACTGAAATAATTGTTTTAAACTGACATTAACAGATGTAAAAGTGCGACGGTCAACTATTAATCATACTGAAAGTGAAATCAATAACGAGAGCAATTAAATACAGTAAAATTAAAATTACCATTTGGATCGCATTTAGATTAGTTAAAAATAATGTAAGACCGGAATTTCAATCGCGTTCAACTCATTGCAAGATTAATCAAATTGTATCTTCTCAAAGTAAAAGTAGTCATATGTATATTTAAAATCCTGTCTCTACTAAGTGAAGGCATTTCAAAAATTTTCTTATAAATGTAACGTCCTATAAAATAACTGAGCATTCATATATTTTACGGTAAACCTCTTATCTAACAAAAAGATGGGAAATACATCCAGAATAACTTACGCTCCGTCTCAAACAACCAAGATAACAAATAACAGTTCTCCTCTCATTATCCCGAAGTTAATTTAAAACGCCTCAAATTTACCCTCGACCAATATCATCGACGGCAATAAATCCGGCGACAATGTTGCCCTATCCGATAATGAATCATTAATTTTTCCCCGTGAAAAGCAAAGCGTCCGGCATCCGATAAAATCGAGCGTCTCTCTCTTTTTCTCTCTCCCTCTCCCGAACCGATAAGAATTTCGCGCGCGACCATGCGGGGGACAGACGAGCGAAACTGGTTCGCCGGTTGCATACTTTATCACCCAATCTATGATCTCGGCGGTGGCGGCGGCCAAACTCTGGAAGAAGTCCTGCAGCGGCAGTCGGCGCTCCTCGTCCATCGCGCCGAGCACCAGCCCGAAGACCAGGCCGCTGAACACCAGGCCGAGCACGTTCGTTCCCGCGGTGTACTCGTGCGATATACCCATGTCATAGACCGAGATTTCTGTTGAATAACAATGGCCAGTCGTAAAAAGAGAATGGTGCGAGCGATCGTTTCGCTTTGCTGTACGATCGGTCCCGATTTGGAACAAGCTCGTTTGTGTTGCGATATTTTTCTTTTTGTTTGCTTTCAATGCGGTGCGTGTTTATTGAATGATTTGCGACAAAAATTTGCACATTTTATGATAGAATTTGTATGCAGTATGTGTATTATGTTACGGAAAGATTTAAAATAACATTTTTTTAAAAAAACATTCTAAATTTTTTTTAGTAACAATAGATTAAATTTTATATATTACTTTCTTTTACTGCACTTTGGAGAAGTTAAGAGTTAATTGTACTTCTAACTTTATTCAGAACCAGTTAATTAAACATTATCATAGAATAAATTTAAAATAAATATTTTACTGTAAAAAACGTTATTGTCTTAAGTTACAATTGTAAAAATCTTGAATCACAATCATTGTGAAATTAAAAATTTATTATATGTCAATGATGCATACCTACTTTTTCACCGGATGCATTTGGTTTTGGTTCAACTAAAACTGTTTGATACTGTAATTAAAGATATACTAGTTAATTGTTATGCAAATTATGTTATTCAATGCAGACATAGTTTATCACTAAAAATATCTCAACCCCTTTATCATCCATTGTTTCCTCTCTTTGAAGATGCTATTGTTTTTTTTATAAATACCCGGCCATAAAACACTGATTCCCACGCAAGCCTATAATATTTACAGTCTATATTCATTTTCACGTATCCCTTATTGTGTCTATTAAACACTTTGTTATTTTCCGATAAAGCCTGAGATAATCTGCGAATGTAGGTCAGAACATCGAAAAATCACAAATAGTTTCAGTGAAAACGATTTAAAAAAAAATACAAATGCAATTGAATTTAATGTCTAGTTAAGATCGATGAAAAAGTGCGCTTATTTACCTGCGACAAACAAGCCTGGACCAAATTATCGGGGAATAAGTTTCTAAAACAAAAAAGCAGAAAGAAGGTAACAATCAAGAAAAAAGTGATTAGAGTCGGAGGATCGGCCACGAGTATTGGCAATCGTAACAGCATCGGTTCCGTTACCAGGTCGCCTTCTCCATACGGTAAATAAAGGCCGAAAAAGCGATGTCGAAAAAACGGTACCGATTTCATGCTTCGGTTATGGGGCTCGAACCAGGCTTGTGGTGTATTATACCATCGTTTCTTTTACGCGACAGCGATGACTACTAACCTACTGAGGAATCTGAAGACTTAATTATCAGCTTCGTAACAGATACATCAATTTAAGTTTTTTTTTCTCGCTGGTTCACTTTTTCATTAAGCGTTTTTCTTACCGATCAATTTTCACTATGCGATTTTAGCAATACTTAAAAAATATTTGTAGAGAAACGAGTTTTCGATTTGTGTTACCGTATTAAATCCAAAATCGTATCCAATGTTACGAAATTCATGTTGGTTTCAGGTTCTGTAGTTGTACTGTTGGCATCGTCGACCGATCCCCAATCACCTGGGCGAATCGTGAGCGATAATAAGACGCATAGGGCAATTCCTGCTGAGGTCGTTGTGAGGTAATAAACTAATGCTCTTAATCCTATACCTCCTGTAAAAAAGATAAATACATTAATACACGATAAATATGTTAAGTTAATTATTTACATTTCAATTTAATAGCATTTGGAAGAGAGAAACCAAATTAATTATCTTTTGTTTATCATTAATGCAGCTCTGCAGATAATAAAACATAAGAAAAAAATACTGAGTTTATTTTTGCTCCCCCCTAATTTCTATATAAATTTCAAAATTTATTTTATTATCTAACAGGAATATAATATCCTATATCCTTGCTCTTTTTGTTTGATTATAATTTCCTCTCTATTAAATATACAACGTTCATTTCAATATTAGATCAGATTTTTGGCAATTAAAAAGAAATGCATCCCAAAAATTTACCAAAAAAGTACGTACCTCAAAAACTGTATATTTCACCGGTAAATGCATTATACAATAAAAAAATAAGTCATAAAAGTAAAGTAGAAAACGACCACGGTAATCGCGGACAATGTATTGTTCAGAAGTCTTTTACTCACCGGATTCGTTGAGGCGGGAGCTCGCGCTAACGATGCTTGTGATAACGAGAGGCAGTATGAGGCAATTGACCATCCTGAGAAAGAGCTCGCCGGGGAACTGCAGGTACATCAGCTCGCGGGCGGTCCACGGCTGCGCGGTACTCTGTCGCAGTGTCAGTCCGAGCAGGATGCCGCACGCGATGCCCAGAAATATCTGAGTCGTAGTTCCCGGTCGCCACATGGCCTCTTCAAATCTGACGGTTTCGGTGAGTTGTCTAGAAAAAATTTATAATGCTTCAATTTTCACTCGTAATTTCTTTTTGCACAAAGTGCGAACAGAGCGAGGGTGGATAGTCACTTGTGAATGGATAGAGCAGTCTGTAGGTACTAAATGTTCACGTTTTTCTGACGTGTCTATTGCTCGCTATGATAATGTATTCTTTAGGTGTTGAATTGCGCGATATACTTTATACAATGATTTATATCTCTATGTAAAGTACGTAAAGATAATAAATAACAGCACTTGCATTTACGAAATCAGATATCGCATATGTCAGAGAAAGTTTAATAAGCAATAATTTTAAAAAATTGAGTTTATCATCAGAAATTTGCTTTATAATAAAGTTAAAATCTCTTTAAAGAAATAAATTTCTTACATTTATGAAGCACATAATAATTGTATTAAAATATACAATTATTCCAAAAACCTTCAATGCAGAAAAAAACAAGTTTATCGAGTGCACTAAAAAAATAAACGAACCTTGTAATGAAAATGCAAATTCAATGAAATGATCATACTCGTGTCACTTCGTGCTTATAGATAAATACATCGACGCACTGACAAAAGGCCACTACTGCGCCAGTTTCCTCGCCCTGTCCGTTAGCAGGGATCACTTATCCTATTAATTCTTGGCAAGATGCTCGCGAAGAGCCTCTCCGAGATTATAGCCGTAACGATTCGTTATTCCTTCGCGAATTGACAGTCAAAGAGTTTCGGATCCCCTGCGATACTAAAACTGATCTCGTAAAAAAAATTCTTACAAAAGTCTGACGCTTACCATTATATACGACTCCCCGCCACTGATTGTCTAGAGTTTAATTTTATTCGGTGCAAAGTTAACCGACTGGTTTTTTTCAACAAGTATGTTGCCTGCGCGTAGGTGCGCCATCAACAGTGAGATTGTACAGATCATTTTCTTGCTTTTATCGTAGATTCCACAATTTGGACGATCGGTTGTAATTCATGTTGTATTCGGGTTATCACGGTGCGTCGAGGTGACTCATTGTCGTGCAGTGCACACAAGTGTGCACAAATACTCTGATGTTTTAGGTATATCCTTAGTTAACATCGTCGTATGACCTGCAAAACTAAATTTGAGTGTTTTTAGTATAATAATGCGTATACTTTTTATGAATAAATAATATAAATGTACTATAGTGTTGCCACTAGGAAGTTTTATAAGGTATTTAAGAGTGTATATTACTTATACCATACAAAAACGAACAAGTTTTAAATCAATGCTAAGCTACATCAATTAATTTTATACTTCAAGAAGTGGCTGATAAAAATTGTTATACTACAACTTGATTAATATACAAGAAAGCAGATAATAAATTATTCCGTTATAAAAAATTCCATCTTACATTAATTTAATAATAAGATTAGTTTAAATCGTAAATTTTGATGTTAAAATATATTTTAAATAAGCAGTTGACTATTCAAATTTAATTAAATTAGAGATCAGCAGGATTCTCGTAGGTATAGGTATGGTTCGTTTTGAACGCGAGTGATTTTAGGATAATGTAAAATAGTACAGTGCATATTTTACACAATAGTGTTAGTAAAAATATTAGCGAAATAAAAGGACTGGTTTTGTAGCTTTAAGAAAAAATTCCCAAGTTATTAAATCATGGAGTAATCGACTCCAACAAGAGATTAATATCTGTTATTGCATACTTGAGCTGTACATCCATCTGCAAATTAAAAGGTGTCACAGAAAATCGAAGAATATGAATGTGTATCTTAATTTTTATGGAATAACGAATCGCGATCGGAGATTAAAAAATGATGTTAGATCATTATTTACATCCGCGATGAAAAATTAACGAGTTTTTCGGATAATTGCTGTGATGAATAATCAATTATTAGGCAAGAGAAAGAAACTAAAATAAATGTTAAAATTAATAAGCAGCTGACCTAAAGGGATGCTGCTGGAGAATTACTGCGCTTTATAATCTAGGTAAAAAGCCAAGACAAGCACTCGCGGTACTCTCCTCGTAAATATAAAAAGGACAATTAGTCCAAAACTCACACGCTTAATAAAATCAGGGAAGTATCCATCAACTTAATCAGACGAATGGCAGTGTAACAACCAAATGTTTATTTGTTGGTATGATGAAATTCAACAGTCTTGAGAAAGATTTCACCAAGGGAAGTCCAAAGGTGCAGATAATCATGCATTCGTTCCATTTTGTTTGTGCAGTTCATTGCTTTGATATCAGCCAGGATGCAGTAAACGATGTTCAGAATTATCCAAGACGTTGTTTCCGGTCGCCGTGAACATGGTCTCTCCAGATCCTAAAATTACAATTAGCTCATTAACAAAATTATATTGCTTTTCTTTATTAATTTTTTTTTATAAAGTGCGATTATTCCTAAATTTTGCAAATAATAAAGAAAAGTTAATTCAAATAATTAAAAAAATATTGCAATGAAAAAATTTAATTTTGCTTATCAATTTCGAGATTTCGAGTTTTTAGAATACATTAACTTTGCGGCATAAGACCACTAATTACTGCGTCAGTTATCATATATGCAAAGGATTCCTTTGTCCTAATAACTTATGCCAAAACATATGTTTAGACCATTTTCGAGATTAAGGTCATAATAAATCCACCAAAACAGTACTTGAAAAAAAAATCGATCGCTAATGTTATTTCAATTATCAATCCACCTCGGATTAATTAGTTTATAATGGTGCTATTTGAATTAAATAAGATAAAATAAATACATAGTAGGAGGCAGTATAAGTACACCGGAGTATAAATATACAGTAGCAAATATTGTAAGGGAAATTACAAACTGTTCAAAACAACAGTGAAATTGAGCATGTGTTCTTTAGGCTTTATGGGATATTTGTATTCGTAATTGTTATTAATTAAGTTCTTTGGATGGCGATAAGTAATTCATTGCATTATGATGGGAATAAGCGTGTATTAAAACTGCGCTTTCGATTTAGGTTTCGTCAAAGTCAAAGATATAATAAAACAGTAGCAAACTCTAAATACATGACAAGTGTCAGTTGATATTGATGTTAATGTATTACTTGATTGCTTGTACAAAACCAATCATCTAATTGTTTGGTGTTTAATACCTAAGACCTAATGACGTACGCATTCAGTATAAATTAATATAATTCCTAATAAATCCTATTCAATCAAGTAATGCATATTACATTTTTATTGTTCACATAAGTATGAATATAATCTTTTATCATTTAAAAAGGGTTCACATCAGAAATTTTACCTAGTTAACACAGTAAACTTAACTTCTATTAACAGAGTATTTTCTAAATAAAATTCTTCATTTTGTTATGTTTAAAACTAATTCTAGTTCTAAAACTTCAATGCAAATGAAAAATTAAAGCAAAAACTAAAATAAATTATATCAGTATGGGAATTTTTTGGAATAAAGTTTAAAATTCAAATTAGATCGAACGAAGGTTTATTTTCCAGGCAGCTTCGGTATGTACAGATATCACTAGCCACACGATTGGCAGTTTTTTAATGATTTCTGGAGCATGTTATTAGACAACAAATCTACAACTATCACGGATAGATTGCAGACAGTAACGTGGAATGAAAATTATTGCTTGTGATCTGTTTATTCGTAGATCCACTTCTCAGCCCAAGAAGCCCAGTCGACAACTTCAGACTTCTTCTCCTCGCCGAACCACAGTTTGATCTCTTTGTTGGCTGATTCAACAGAGTCTGATCCGTGAATGATGTTACGTCCAACCTGGATGCAGAAGTCTCCACGGATGGTGCCTGGGGCAGAATCCTTGGGGTTGGTCTCACCAAGCATCACGCGTCCAGTCTTTACTGAATTCAGACCCTCCCAGACCTATAAAAAGTAGAATTTAAGTAAGTTGCAAAAATTAATAAGATAAAATTTTTATTTTATATAAAGCTTAATGTACATAAATACCTAATGAACATAATAAATCACTTTAGTTCTTAATTATATTAAAAATTATCAAAAAATAAGTTTTTTTTTATTTCCTATATTACTATACAGGCGATAAAAATTATCTCTGCGAGCAAAGTACACTTTTAAAATCACGTTGCATTTTAATCTCACTTGATAAGAAATTAACTTGAAAAATTATTTTGAACGTTTGCAGTTAAGCATTCAATAGTCTTCTCATATCATTGATTCATAATTATATATCCTTTTTTGTCATTTCATTACATAATGAAGGTCAGCTTCTTTAAAGGCTTCTGCAAGACAATTCTACTCACTTGAAACCTTTCCAAATATCAAATTAACAATTACATAAAATTATTAAAAAAAATGTTCTTACCATGGGGACAACTGGTCCAGAGCTCATGTACTTAATGAGACCAGGGAAGAATGGTCTGCCGGCAAGATCGGCATAGTGCTTCTTCAGATGCTCTTCAGTAGGCTGAAATAGTTACAAAGTAATCAGTAAATATTCTAAAAAGTAGTCAATAAATATTATAATTTATTAAAAAAATACTAATCTTAGAAGACTTATAATTACATTTTGGCTGCGCATAGGAGGCGAATAACATTAAAATTTAAAATTTAAATTCGACGTGATAAACCGGCAATACTTTAAACATTTACCCTTTGAATTCAAACTCCCCAGAAAATTAATTAATCCACCGACAAACGGATATACCTTTGACCCGTGCTCCAAAACCATCCAAATAAACAAAAGCAGGTAACAACAACAAAATTCAAAATTGTCAAAGAATGACTGAAAAGCAACGTCCCCAGCTGTCCGATTCGATACAGGGCTCAAGGTCAAAGTCATAAACAACCTCGGGCGCCAAACCGTCTTAAACCCTCGTTGTTACCGGCTCGCGGTCCTCGGCAATAATCAGACGCGATAAGCCGCTCCAGCGCTTCGTACGTTAAAATTGACAGCCGCGATGAGGAAAACGCCGCCCAAGAAACGTGCCTCTAAACGAGCCGCTCCGCGAGGGGGGCTGAGCGGACCACGTGTCAGCGGTGCCTCGATGGCGGCGGGCCCGTCGACGTCGAACACTTACCCACACCATCTTCATGGCGACCAGTTTGAAGCCCTTGTCCTCGAACCGCTGAATAATCTTGCCAACCAGGCCGCGCTGAACGCCGTCGGGCTTAACCATAATGAAGGTACGTTCCTTGTTGTCGGTCATCGTGCCGGTTGAGTTTGGGACTTCTGGGAGTGAAGAGGCTGCGGATCGCGCGGAGATGTCTGCGGTGTACCTTCCACCGGGAGAGTGCACGAGCTGCGCCGGCGAGGCGTGCGGGAGGCCGGAAGACGGCACGCCGCCGGCGGCGCACGCGCACTGCGCACCGACGCGCCACCCGCCGCGGCGGGAAATTCGAACGGCGCCGCCGCGCCAGTAGTCACAGGCGGGCTTGGGTCGGACGGAGGGAGGTGCGCCGGGATTTGCGTTATTTATACGCGAAATTTTTTTTGTATGCGGTGGCACATTCTACGTTGGGGGTAGTGTATTTATAGAATGGATTTGCCATTCATTAATTTTCATTTTGGGAAAATTAAGTTGCGTAAAATGTATTTTAGTTGTAAAAGAAAATTGGGTAGGTACGTGCATTTTTTCTGGAAATTTAAAATGCATGTTATTTTAAGAATATCAGGTGGGAATGAAAATCGATTTAATGGATCAGGAAGAATAGCATAATTTTATGATTAATGATATGAAAACTGACTAATCTTAATATTAATATGTCAGCATAAGCTTACTCTTACTGATATCAATAATTTCAAATTCATTTTGTAAATCGATTTTTCTTAAGCTTTGATAAAGTGATCGTACCATCGTAACTTTATCAAAGCAAGGCACTGATTTTTATCATAATTTAATAATTGATTAAAAAATCGATGCCTTTAAGAATATTTAGAATAAAAAATGTTAATTACGAAATTATCTGCTGATGTTGGATGGAAATTTTTATCAATGAAATAGAAAGGCTCTACTAAAATTTGCAATAATCAATTTTGATGTTTTGCCAGACACACATTATTGAAACAATTAAATTAAGTTTCTTGTAAAATTGCTGTAATTTCTTTTAAAATTTACTGGAAATCTAACAAACTTTATTAGAGCTCCAGTAAAGTTTATAAGAAACTACTGATTTTTTTCCCAATAATATCAGTCTGCAAAAATATTAATATTGTTTGTTATAATATATAGTGGAACTTTCTTCTCTGCTAATCATAAATAAAGGAAAATTCTACTTGTATAAAACTTCATTAACTATTTATTATGAAATTTATTATTTAAACTAAAAATTTATTTTAACTTATACTTGTTAACTATTCAATTATTTCTTTTCTTTGTGTCTGAATGGAAAATATTGAATAGTTTTGACTAGAAATTTCTTTCGTTTAATCTATTTGGTCACGATACTGTTATCACTCTTATCAAAACCGTTACGTCCAGAACAGCTTGGCTAACTGTAGATTACTCGTATTAAAAAAAAACCATACCAGAAAAATTAATTAAGCAGCAAACTAGCAAAGTACAACGTCATAAAATCCTCTCTCACGCAAAAAGAAACCTTCCACACGCAATAAGAGACGAGCAAACTCAGAAGATCAATCGATCGATCGATCGCCTCGCGATGCGCTTCTAAAAATCGATATCCGACAGATGCCAGGTCGATCGTCGCTGCCTCCTCGCTCTTGCAAAAAAAGCTCGGCGAATTCTCTTAGCCTCCCGCGGCGTCGATCACCGAAGCGACGTCTCCTCCCGAGACCCCCGTCGCCTCTTGCACCGCCGTCGGCCGACATCCCAACGAGCCTCTCCGAAGCAGCCGTGTAGGCTCGGCCCCCGGAGGTGGGGGAGAAGTGCGCGCGCGCACTCACGCACACACGCCTACACGGACGTATTATACTCCCGTCGCGTGTCCGCCTGCGTCCCTCTCTCTCCACCACCTCCTCCTCCTCCTCCGCGTCAGAGTCCGTCCGTGATGGCGGTCGCGCTCCTCGCCAGCGGGAGCAGCCGCCGCGTGCCCGCGTGAGTCGCCGCCCGGAGCATCCGCGCGACCTCAGTACTCTCCGGCCCGCGCCGCGAGTCTCTACCACACGAGCCACGGTGTCCCGTCCGCGCGACGAGCCTCTCAGACGCGCTCGCTCGCCAAAGTAGCCGCGTGCATCGTCGCGTCTACGCGCTCGCTTTTTTTACGGTTCGGCCCCGCGAAGCGCGCGATCACCGCTGCTAGGCCGGGGGCCCCGGCATGATGCAGACCCAGCAGCCGCAGCACGCCAACCACCAGCAGATCGTCGCCGGCTCCAGCGTCATCCTCAAGATGAACGAGACCGTCGTGCAACAGCTGTCGACCGTAGTGGGTGAGTCGTCGAGGCGCCTTGCCGCCCGGAAAATGTGTGTGCAAGGTGCGGGAAAGCGCGAGAGAGAAAGAGAGGAAGCGACGAGGTCGACGAGAGAGAGAGAGAGAGAGAGAGAGAGAGAGAGAGAGCGTGGGAGGAAGGAGCGAATTCTTGTTGTGACATTGGCGCGTGCCGAACACGCCGCGATGTTGGTACTTTTCCGGTGCCCTCGTGCGCGCCCGCGCTTGGAGAAGAGCCTGCTTTCACGTGCTCTTTTAGCACGCTCCTTGATAGTGCGCTCGCTTTTCACCCCCTTTTCTCTTTTTTCTCGACGAGAAACTTAGCTGCTCTCATTACAGCGCCAGTCGAAACGTTTGGGATCGAAAGGTCGAAGGACAGTAGTAGGGCAACTTTGTAATTCTGCATGACATTCACTGTACTCGCAGTTGTAGAAATGGAGTAATTAGTGGGTAAAAGAGATTGAGGGGAAATTTCAGGGAAGCGTTCATTTAAGGCTTGCTTGTCGAAGCGGAAGATGAATGGACGATGAATGAGCCATCGGGAATAGCCACAAGTAGAAACAGGACGGGTACGCGAGGCACGAAGAAAAGCGAAAAACTGCCTGCGAGCACTTTTCGGCGTTCGATTGCGCCGTGTTTCGTAACAGCCTTTCGGTGCTGCTTTAGCCGTTTACCGTGGCTTTCCGAACAAATTTTCAAGCGTTTGCATAAAATTGAGCGAGTTGGTATTTAAGATTTTACACTTATAAATTTTACAAAAAAAGAAAATTCACAGCGGAGGGAGGAAAAAGAAACGAGGTTGGAATAACCCAGTTGTGGCATTAGTTATAGCTCGGTATCACGCCTCAGCTGTTTACTAAACGCAAAAAAGGAATTCATCGATTTTCCACATCTTCCGTGAGATTCCTACAGAATCAGTAGAAAAAGTCGAAGGTGAACCCACACTACCCAATTTTTTTAATTACACCTAACACGCGAGTCGTCCGTACATAAAATGTTCAATAAAAAAAGAAAATCAAACATTTTTGACGTCCGACTTCAAAAATAAGAATCTGCCTTAAAAACTTCAAAACAACTGTAAACGGATAAATAATAGTGACCTCACCGCAAAATTCCATTAAAATTTTAAATTCTTAAAGAAAGCTTAGGCCGCGCGGCGCGACTTACGTACACTCGAAGACGATGAAAAATGTAAAATAAAACGCGAAGGAGGGGAGTCGCGAAGGGGTCGAATGTAGGGGGTATCTCGAAGCGCGCGCGAAAGAGAGACAGAGAGGGGGCGAGTCATTTTCATTGATCGGCGGCTCTCTCCCTCGCTCGTCTACGTCGACGCGTTTTCGCATATACGCGGCGTGTATCACGTCAGGTCGTCGACGGGGGACGAGGAGAGGGAGATCCGCGCCACATTCGATCCGGCGCTCGGGTTCCCCCAGAGGCGCACCCCGCGGGAGAGGAGCCCCAGGACCGGGACACGCGGACCGTCGATGGGAGAGAAGGCAACCCGCGGTATGGAGATTTCATTCTCTCTCACTCGCACTGACGCACACACACACGAGGGCGAGGGGTATGCACACCGTTGACGCGCGACGAACGGGGGTGGGCCGGACGCGCCCGTCTGTTACCACTGCACCCGCCCCATACGCTCGCGAAATATTCGCCAAGTCGAGTTCGCGCGGCCGGGGAGCGGAGAGCTCGCGGCCTCTCGCTGTGTCGCTTTCGTTTGTTTATACCGATTAAGTCCTCGTGGCGCACGGCTAGTGCACAGTGGCACGTAACAGTTCTGTGGCTTCCTTTCCTTTTTCTTTCTGAACGAGAAATCGCGAATTTTTAATCGACATTTTTCCAAGTCATTTATGCATCTTATTTTAATGATAAAGTAAGTAGTTTAAAAGTAAGTAATCGTAAATCTGCCGCGACAGTCGGTCGAGTTTTAATTATTTTCAAGTGTAAGTAGGTATGGAAATTAAATGAAAATTAGGCAGCATGATATCCCTTTGTCGTGTAAACAGTTTTGTATAAAATGGCAATCAATACTTTCGTGAGCGCCTACGCTCCGTAACATAACCTCGAAATGCAAACTAAGCGCGTTATCCCCCGCGACAGGTCAAACCGAGCAAGCACCCCCGTTCTCCTCCCCCGCGGCGACCAATTTCGACGTTAACAACGTAATTATCAAAGTGTCACTTTGACCATTGCAACGAAGCAGAAAATCCATCTCTCTCCCCTCGAGTTCGGTGGGATACGGTGGAAAATTTTCGGTGAATTTTATTTTTCACATCCGCCCACGCGAGGGGTGAGGCGCGCGAAAAACTTCATTGTTGGCGCGAGTGATTTTGCGGAACGTTAAAAATACGAGCGACGCGTGGTGTGACACAGCCGCGCCACCGCAGACAGTCGGAGCGTGGTATAAAAGCGAGTATAGCGGAGCAGCGCGCGGACACGTGCTGGCGGCTTCTCTTTTTTTTCCACCGATAGGTATATAACTAGCGTCGAACATTTTCGTGTGCATGTAGCGCGATGGAAACTTTTTTTCCGGAGCCGCGTGTCACCGCGCCATCACCGTTGGTGCGATGCCACGGTGGATGCGGCTCATTATCCTAATTCGCGTAAAAATTTTACATACATTTTTTGAACGATTCGGATAAAAGTCCGTGCGAACGATAAGTATAGAGAAAATTTCCACGCTGATTACAATTAAATAATGATTATTGAGTTATATCTCGGTGATCTAACTTGGTTCTTGTCTATTTGCTAAAATTGGTCTTCATGAAAATGGTCTGCATGATATGAAACGTGCGCAATGAAGAAAAAAAACAATATGTTTTATCAAAGTTTAAATATTTTCGTGTACACCGACGAAAGACAAATGATAAACAAATTTTTCATATCATTATAATTTATCGCGTTGTAAAATTCTGATAAAATTAGCTGCTTATTGCTTTATTTCGTCCTGCACTTACGTTACACCTTACGCAAACTAAAAATGCCTATTGAGAATACGTAAAATTTGAAAAAACAATAACATCCGATCACTAAGCTGAGCTTTTTCTCGAAAAAAAAAGCCTGCAAAAACTATTGAAGGTCATTATCGTATTATTGCTTATTCGTGTTTAAAATTAGAGAATGTGGCACCGAATAAATAATTGTGGTGATCACCTCACACATTTCATTTTGTTTTAGACATCAACGGGCACTCATTTATCTTTTAATTATGTTTAATCTTTTTACTATGATGAAGACAACTTATTTTTATTCAGCAATTGTTCATATAGTAGCAATATTAAACATTAACTTCGATGTATTGATATTTCTAAAAGAAAGATTAAAAAATAATAATTTTGTATACCACTGACAAAACGTTTCAAGTTTCGTTTTATCACTTAAGAATAAATACGCGTGAGTAAGCAATAAATACAAGACTTGATATTGCTGAATAACAAGTTTAAAGATTAGTATAAAATTTTCATAATTTAAGGTGGCTCCAGTCATGGGTACTGTACCGAGCGGTGCAACTAATAGCACTAATCAAATTTCAACACTTATTTTTTATAAATATTGACTTATTATTTTTGCTAAATTTGTTGATAATGATAAGCAAAGCGAAAGCTGAATATCTACAAAAATTAAGATAATATAATTTTGATTCTTTTCTTCTTGAGCCTAAGCTACACATTTTTGCACGCTACTGACTTGAGAAAGCTGACAACGCCGCAAAGTACTGTATATATATTACGTACGCGTATCGGAGCATGTGCACATACGTGAATATCAATACCATCGCACGAACAAATACGTGTTTAACATTTCATTTACATTACATATAATAAATTAAAGCAACACTAAAATATTCGAAATTTAACCGAACAGCTACAGAACTTACTAATCTTAATAATGTATTATTTAAAAATCAAAATAAATTATTTATTTGTTAATTTAATAAAAATAATTAATTTAATCATTGTTTTTAGTGTACACTCAATGTATATTTATTGATATTAAAAACAATAATTTTAGTAAATGAATGAACTAATTTCATGATACCTATTTGAAATTGCCGGCGATTGTACCGTTTTTTCATGCGCATGCTCAGAAGTCAGTACACTCTACTGAGTACTTCCGGCTTTACTTATACATTTATCTAATCCAAGACGTGAATATAATTCCACTGCATATTATTATTATACTCTACGTTAAAGACTATATTTTGATATTGCTATTTTCCTATGTTATTTCTTTTTTAACATAATTAGCGGTCTACTTTAATATTTTAGAATTCAATATAATATTCTGGATATTTTTACCATTTTACAAAAGACGCTGGAGCCAACTTAATTATACAGAAGTCGTAGTGAACATTTTTTACAGAAATATACAGTCTAATTTTATTGTTACAATATGAAATTTTAAATGATTTGTGTGGGTGATCGATGATAAATTGCAATTTAAAGAGTCACATTTCTAATTGAAACTTTCAACTATTGCAGAAAGTCCGCAAGCAATTTCTCTAACTAGAATAACAGGAAGGTAAAACGTGAACTATAACCTATCTTAATAAATTGATTGGCTCGTTATATCAATTAACGACGACTGCGAGAAAAGTATTTTTAACGTGCGAAACGCGAGGCGATCGGTGAAAACAATAAGTCCTACTTCTCGGAATAAAGAAAACGAAAAAAAAATTCGTGCGTAATGTGCACGCCGATAATCAAAGTCCGATAAAGTGGAATCGTACTTCGAATTCATCAGCAATGAGATCGTATGAGAGGAAAAAATTCGAGTGACTAAGGATGACGATTTACGAAATAAAGCATTGACAAGACAAACCAAAGAGATTCCTAAAAACTTTCCAAACGCCGTAGATCATTATTTATTTATTTTCCTAGAGAATTTAATATTTAATGATTTTCAAATACTTTTTTCATGCAAATGTTGTATAATATTTGTATACTGTAATGATTTTTTGTTGTAAGCTATGCTAATTGAAGAGAATGTATAAAACTAATTACTTAATTTGTAGGACTGCGTTAAAAATAACTGAATTTTATTTTTAAAAAAACTCGAGTATTTTTGGAATGCATTCTCTTCATTGTTGCACCAAACGCGCACATTGACACAGCACCGTTCTACCCCGTAAGGTTATTTATTTTTATATTCTTTAAAAAAAGAAAATAAATAAAAAAAGGAATGCCCGCGGTGTCCTTTAATTGTGACCATGATAATAAGTAATGTAAAATGCATACAAATTAATTGAAGGTCGAATGTTTTAAAGTAAATGACATAAATAACAATAGTAATAATAAAAAATGTTTAAACATTTTTGAGTAAAAAATTCGCAATGAACAATTAGTACGTAGTTCTCTACCTTATCGACATCACAGAAAAAAGAGAACTATTATTGATCAAATTATATAATACAAAATAAAAATTAACTATATGCATTTTACAGTCGATTAAAAAAATTTGAAGTAATTGATGTAAAGCGTATGTAGCTGGAAGATTATATAATGTTAAAAGTTCTAAATTTATCGCGGACAATAAATGTTATCACCGGAACAATACAACGTATAGAAACATTGATCGGGGCGAGTAGCGACTGTGTTAGGAATATCTAGCATGAGCAAAAAAAAACTTATAATTGGTTGTTTCATTGTCAAAAGTTGCAGTGTAGCGTGAACGCTAAGTGAACGAGATATAGGCAGGGAAGCCGCATAAAATAGCACTGCAGCTTGACGTCATGCGGAAACGGCGCGCAAACGACTCCGTTTCAAATACCCTTGCAATTTAAATGCAATTATGTTTGTAAATATTTTTACGAAAGCCCGCTAAAAATATTTTCATAACTCCTCGATTCGATTACAATAGCAAATGAGATCGTAAAGCGCCGTAACGGATTTTCACTTATTTGTAAAAATGAATAAATTTTATTAATTCGCGAACGATTTATGTAACGTTTGCATAATTTTATTTTCATTTTTACAATATTTAAACGAAACGTTTCTTAATAATTAGAAAGGATGCAGCAGTGTATGATGAATATTACATAAATCTGAGTCACATTTGTAAACTGTTTTCAAACATGATGTCAGATTGAAGTTATTCATACCCACTAACTGCACAATAATTCGAACTCGTTAACAATTATACTCCTTCCCTGCAAAAACCATCATCATTCCTTAGTCGTCTCTAACTAAAAAAATTTATTAAATTTCACAAACCGCTCGGAATTCGACCTCTCAAACGTCATTAACTTAGAACTTAAATCCACACGAGGCTCGAACGAAACTCAACACAATACCTGCTCGACCTTTGATCAAAATAAAAATGCAGCAAAAAAAAAGGAACGAGAGAGTCTCGCGGAACAATCGTACATGATCCCGGCACGGAAGGCGTATATACGCAGACGATTAAATTCCTTGCGCGGTGGATCCTTTGTCAGTCCGGGAGAAGTCGTTTCCCTACATCCTCAGGCCGTCGACGCCTCGCGGGCTCGGCCACATTGTGAGCGCACCTTTCCCCCTTCATTTTTCCGCGTGTGTTATATCGCCGTGGCGGCGTCGGCGCGCTATATCTATGTATACCCGACGCTCTGCGAGCTCGTCCCTCTCTTTCTCTCTCGCTCGCTCTCCCGCGACTCGGCCGTTTTACGCTTGGGAGCTGCGCGCTCGGGTTTAATGTTGCATTGATTTTGTCTGCGCGAATGGAACTCGCCGGGCTCGCGGCTACACCGGATCGTCCGGGCATTTTCTTCATTGGATTATCGAGTTTGCCGCGCTTTAAGCGCTCTCTATTATTAATCAACCTCTCGGGGCAATTTTTTTCTTCCTTTTAATTGTTACGGTAATTAACTGAATTTTTATCGCGTTCCTCGCGATATTGTACATTAAACAACTTTAAAATTGACTTAATTCTGAATAAAAATAATAATAATAAGACAGGCTGAACTGTAAAACAAAAATTTTAACAAAACGCGCTGTTACATAAAATTCTAATATTGTATTTCAATTTCGGAGCAGTAGAATGCCGGCTGCTCCGAAACGAAATTTAACGCCGGCGCGCTGGCTCTTAAAAATTCCTATCATCTTTTAAAAAAGAGGTGTAAGCAGTTAAAGTTGCGAAGGCTCTCTAGCGCAAAGGGGAAAGTCGCTTTTCACGAAAGATTTCTGCGAGCGCGGCCGCCTCTCGAGCGTGTACACATCGCAGGAGGCGACGGCCGAGGAGACGGGAGTCTCGAGCGTGCGAGGGGCGAGCCGCGCGGCTGGCCTATCGCCGTCTCGGTCGCACCCGCGCGGCCGGAACATCGGGAGCCGATGGAATATTCCACTGGCTCTCTCCATCTGCGCTTGTGCGCCCGGCGTTGAGCGCGACGGAGACGGAGCGAGGCGGGGAATTAAAGCGAGCGGGGCGGCCCTTCGTTTTGTACTTATACTCTGCGACTGACGACGCCTCTGTCTGTGCGTGTGTCTGAGTGCACGTGCGTAGGTATGTGTCTGCGTGCGTGAGCGTCAGTGCCGTACGACGGTGTATACGAGCGTGCGACTAGCCAACACCCGATGCGACGCGCTGCTCATCGTCTCTCTCTATCGTTTTCTGTCCCGTTCTTTCTTTTTTAATTGGCCGGAGTGGAGCCTTTGTCATGCTAAGTTCGTCGGAGGAAATTTTATATAGGGGATTGCGTGGCCCGGGCACTTTTTTTGCCGGAGATGGATTGCATTGAAATTTCGCTCATGGGAAAAAGCGGATCGATCGGTTTCATTGAAAGTTTCGCGTTGATGGACGACGAATGAGCCGGTTAACGCTTATACGCAGGCGTTTCGGAAGAATTTTCGTATTTCGCATAGTGTCGCCGTAAGAGCGCCGTTGCCTTTGACAATGACACGACCTCTCGTTTATTTTGCGTTTGACACTTGAATTCGAGATTAATTTTGCGCGAATTAATAATTGTCAAATTAAATTGAAATTTGGCAAGGATATTCTTCAAACATCGTAAATTCAAAATCACATTTATTTTAAATCGTGCGTGATGAAATTTAATTTCTAAATGGCCTTAAATCGCAATTATTTATTATCGTTTAATTTTGTTATAAGTCTAATTAATGAACACATTTCACGGTCTAAAAGCTTACATAAAACATAAAAATCCAATGCAAACAGAAAAAAAATTTATCATAAACTACAGAAATAAAAAACAAATATTTTGTAAATAATTACACAAGTTTCAATAATAAGATAAGTCAGCTATAATAAAAAATTAATAGTTAAGGAATTCGCTACGTAACTATAATTTAAATTTTTTTCAAATAACACAATTTTCTTTTAACAATTATAAATGAAGAATTTCTAAATAAAATACTATAAATGTAATGTTCTACTTGGGCCAAATTATCGACCGCTCTGCGGTATTTTAATTTATTAACACTTCGTACATCGGTCTCCGCGAATAACAATACTTTATCGATCGCGTCTCCGGTTCGCGGCAAAGTTGAAATTTCAAAATGCTTGGAAATCCTTGCCAAATTCATCCTGCGAAATCAAGCGCAATTGAACAGCGAAATATCGCTCGCTCGCATACAAAATCGGAAAATCACTACATCGCTATAACAACAATAATCTCAGCGCATTCCCTATCCACTTTGCTTTACTAATCGTTCGATACGAAATAAAAAATAAATAAAAAAAGAAGTTCGCGTAGCGGAACATTTAGCCGGTGTCGTTATGCGCGATACTCGCAGCGCTGGCAAACAGAGAAAGAGAAAGAGGGTACGAGCGGAAAATTTCGTTCGAGGGAAAAAGGTGCGCGTTTCAAGAGTGGGCCCTTTGAAGTGCGCGCCCATAGCGACCGTCGTGAGCTGCCGCCGTGGAAAAAAACCATCGGGAGCCGCCCGGGCCGCATTCGAAACCGGCGAACCTTGCGCGAGCGCGCCTGTGTGTTAGTGCACGCCCTCCTGTATAGAAAGCTTAGCAAGGGCTTCGGAATTTTTGTCGGAGATGCTCGCCCGCGCGTAGGATGCGTTAGGCATACACCACCGAAACTTTCGCCCGCCGCGGCGTTTTTCGTTCCCTTGACTTGGATTTTTCGGCGAGTTTCAACAATCGTTCGACTATTTATGTCGACGACAGACGTCTGCGTATATAAGTCGTTTGGGCGAATAACAAAATAAACGTAAATAGAATCGAGACACTGGAAATTTTTATGTTGCGCTGTGTACGTGTTTACCGCGAGCTATCGGAGCGCTTTGATAGTACGTTTATTTTGATCGTAAAAATTCTTGCCAGACGGTGCACGTCGAGAGTAGCCGTTGAAAAAGTAAAACGGAAAATTGATAAGCTCGAGTACGCGCGTTGCGGAAGTAGAAAACCACACTCGCATTTTTTTAAAGATTGAATTTGGCTTTTTCCGTTAGTCAGGATAATTCGTTTAGTTTTTGCATGAATTATATCTTTTCCTTTTCACCGTCTTATCAAATTTTCGCAATTTCGCGGTAGTAACGTTGACATTGAATTTATCTATATGTACACACTGCCTGTTGTTATTACGCGCAGGTCAATTAAATTGATAACAAAAAATATTTTCGGTGTAGGTGCTGTTCTATTGTTCGCTCAACTGACGCACTTGTTTGTCTTAATTTTCTACCTGATTATCGGAATTCATGATACAGCAACAAATAAAAAACGAATTGAATGTCTAACGAGTTTGACTCGTAGCTTGCAACGAAAATAAAACAAGAAAGAAAAAGAAAAACAACTGGCGATTAGATATGAAGAATCGATAATTAACTGCAATCAAACGTGCATAAATTTAGCTATACCTATAATTATACGAAAATTTGTTCACCTAACTTAAATTAAATAATCACATATCTTTGGAGTTCGTGAAGTACTCAAATTTGAAATCCGAAAATACAAGTTGAACGTTAAAAAAAGTTTTAAAAAGCTGTTTGCCCTGACGGAATAATTACGCATTTTACCAAATAAGTACTTGAGCGCAACCTAAAATCTCAAAGTGGCCGCAAATTATTAGCCCAAACGTTTTCCGGAGGGTGAATCGAATAAGCGTGCGTGCATACTCGCGTTGCTTCCAAGGCGGGAAAATTGAATTAGCCGGCGTATAAAGTGATCCGAACGCGCGGTTAGCGGCTTCATCATCACCCGGCCAAGGTTTCGCCGCGCGCGCGATCAATTGGTCGACGCTCACGGAGTTTACGTGAAGGCGTAAAGTCGTCCTTTTTTGTCTCGCGAATGAGAGTCGCAAATAGCCCCGTCAATTCGGTTTGAGATAATTGCGAATAATTTCGATCAGCGCTTCCTCCCCTCGACCTAATCGTCGCTTACTTTATCATATAAATTTTAGTGTCAATTGTAGTTCGAACAATTTGGTTTTTCATTTTACGAGAAGTACAATTATTAAGCAGACAATTCGTACATTTCTTTCTCTTATTTAAGTTGCGTATCGTTAAATATATCTCTTATCTGCATGGTAGGCAGATAAAATATAACTTTTATCGAAGTGAAGTAAATATAATCGCTTAATTTAAGTAAAAGTTATTTTTTAATTGCGCAGTATTCTCATGAACTTGTATAAAAAACATACTTAATTTATTGCTTATCCACATAAAATGATTGTAGAAATATTTGCGTTAATAAATTTCTCAACAGTAATTTTTCATACAATTTTTCGAGGATACTTAACGAATTGATCGATATATGTTTAAACATTCAAGTATATGTATGTCGAGTTCAATTTTACGAATTCAGTCAACGTATTCTAAATATGTACACAAGTACGCTTTTAAAAGAGTAACAAAGATACAGTGTACGAAAGTATTTTTGCGACTGAAGTAGGTAGCTCTACCCGAAATCGTCCTTGTCATAGGAACGGAGAGGGGAGCGAAAAAGTGGAACTCAACGTTCACTACGATTCCTCGACTCCTCTATATACTATTTGCTAGGCGCAATCAGATTGTTTTACAGTTATAATTCGCACAAATAACGCACTGACTTCATGGTTTAATTATTCTAAATAATCTAATAAATAATCTAATAACAATTCATGACCACACAAATGTTTGTCGCATATTTTTTTAATTTAAAGAAAAACTAGTTGACTGTCATATTGACGAAATTTAATAGAAAAATTTAAAAGTAATTAAAAAACTATGACTCTCCTATCCATTTAAAAAGCAACTTTAAAAACTGAAAAATAGTCTGCGATTCCAGAAGCTTCGAGAAGGTTCTGTCAAGGGCTCAAGGGCGCAATTGCACAGCAACGTGTAACGCATACTTCGGCACGTGTGGCTCTATCGCCGATCTTAGCTCAAGAAGCTCGCTGGCATACCTACCTGTGCGAATGTGCATAAAAAGTCCACCAACTCGACCTTCACCGAGGGCTGATCGCTCCTTATCCAAAGGGACGCGAGGGACGAGTGCTGCTCCGACAAGGTCGATCGGTCCGGATTAAGGGACTCCGGGGTGGCTGCTATATAGCTCACAACAAAGCTTACCGGAATCGACGAGATGCTCTAAAAAAGGAGAAAAATTTAAGGCACTGCAATAATACAAATAATACAAAATCCTTAACGTACTTTATACATTCCTTTCCGTTTCACTTACAATACCTGACCTAAGGTGATGGACGATGATCGTCATATGCGTGCGCCGTGCAGTGTGCACGCACAAGAACAAAACGAAAAAAAAGAAAGATGGCCGAATGTCGAGACAAAAAAGCGGCGTTCAGCAAACTCCCGCGCAGATGACCACTAGCGGATTAGATCAATTAAAGCGTTAAGCAGATGACGAGACAAAGGAGGAAGGAAACGTACAGAAATTTTAATGGAGCGTAAAAGCGAGAAAAAAGCATACGTACCGATGAGTTCGGCTGGTTTCCGACGCTCCCCCGATGCGGTCCTCTAGTCCCCGAGTCCTCGGGATGGCGACACCACGGGCCGAGGGCTGCAAAAAACAGAGGCGAACGAAGAGAAGACGGTCCATGAGAAGGGGGGGAGAGGGCTGGGGTATACCAGTTTCCGCAACCTCGTCGTTCCTGCTCGACTCCGTCAGCGGGCCGGCGTCTCCCCTCCGGCTGCAGCAGCAGCCGTATAGCTTCTTCCTCCGCTCCGGCCCCCCTCAGCGCTCCTCCCTTTCTCGCTCTCTCTCCCTCTTTCGCCGAATATCCGCGCGGCCGCAGGTATATATCTGTATACGCGCGTTTGTACGAACGTCCTGCGGGACGCTGGCGCGCGCATGGACGCGCACGCACACACGTATACGCGAACGCGCAGCGGCGGGGGGAAAAAAGGGCGCGCGAGAAAGAGCCGCGGCCGCCGCAGGCCGCCTGTGTGTTTATTAGTACCCCGGCTCGCACGGCGTTAAGTTGCCGTGATACGTTCCGAAAAGCGCGCGATACACGCTGTCCGGTGTGTCAACGCGCGAGTACAGCTCCGTGTGCAGCGTAACGTACCTTCATTGGAGTCCGGACGTCAGGCGGACGGTCGAGCATCCTCGGCGAGGAAGAAGTCCGACCAAGGCAGCAGCAGGTTTTCCACCAAGGACGAGGATTTCCCAGCGCGCTTTTCTTTGTTCTCGCGCGAGTCGTCGCCGTTGGCTCCCGAGAGCGCGCTCTCGGCCTCGCCGCGCGAGAGAGACAGAGACGGAGAGAGAGACGGAGCGACGCGCGCGCCGGACGAGGCGGGCAGCCATGAATTGATCGGGGACGTCGACGACCGGGAGCCCCACCAGAGTGTCAGACTGTCAGTGCTGGAGAGCGTGGCATCGTCGGCAGTCGAGACGGAGCGAAGGCGGAGCGCCGGCGGAGCGTAGAGGTTAGGCGGCGGGAGCCCTGCTTCGGTCCAGCGTCGCACTGACGCGACCAGGAAGCGCCGAGATGAGCGCGCGCGTGCTCGACAAAAACGGCGGCGGCGGCCTGCTCAAGACCACCGCGGTCGCCGGCACGAACCGCGTCGTCGAGGCCACGGCCAATCCACTGCAGCACCAGCAGCAGCACATGCAGCAGGACTGGCACCATCACGTGCAGCAGCAGCAGCAACAGCAGCAGCAGGCACAGGCACAACCCAACGGACAGAATTTACTCGTTGTGTCGCAGGACAACCAAGGCAAGGAGATTATCTCCGTGGCTGATGAGCAGGCTGTCAATGGCGTCAACGTCGTCCTCGACTCGTACTGTTCGTGTACTTATTGTTTTTTTACCTCTTTCTACTGTCTGGTCTTGCTCAATCGTGAGATCCTACAACGGAGTGAGGGGGTCTGTAAGGATACTTTCCAAGGGAATAGTGTCCGCATCATTGGGTGTTTGGATTTGAATCCTTAGAGGGAATATCGGCTATCAAGTTTTTTTGTCGAAATAGAATTTAATAAGTTCAGAATCGAGGAGTGGATGGTCTTTCTTAGTCAGAGTGAATTTTGAGAATAGTTATTTCTATTGATTTGTTAATTTGAAAGTAGTAACAATTAATTATATCAAGAGCGAGATACATTGGTTGTTAAATTTTAGTTATATTTGAGGTACTTTAGTGTAAACATAGGGAATTAATTCTATTTTTCTTTTTTGCAACAGTTGTAATTCATTGATAAATGTTGTAAAATGGATTTTAAAAGTAGCTTATTCCAATAAATGGTCTTTAGCCAAAGCCTTTTATAGTTTTTGAAATTAGAAATTTCAATTTAGCGGAATATAGTATTGTTTAAAGAATCAATAAATTAAAATATACATGATACATAAGTATTACAGATGCAAAAGTTGTTAAAATTGTATCTGGTGCTATTTTTCCTTTGTTTTTTATATGAATGTTCGACAGATTGGAATTATTTTGTAAATTTTGAAATATTTCTTATTAAATTTAGAATTATAAAAGAAAAAATGTTAAAAAGATTTCTAAAAAGTTAGATTTTTATGTTACAATATTATGCTACAATATTTACTAATAATTGTTTTCCCATTTCTAGGGTTACTTGAACTCGCACACAGAGAGTATCAAGCTGGCGATTACGAAAATGCAGAAAGGCACTGTATGCAACTGTGGAGACAAGAAACAAATAACACAGGAGTCCTACTACTACTTTCTTCAATACATTTTCAATGTCGCCGATTAGAAAAGTAAGCAATGAAAATTTCAATCTAATTTTAACAATTTAAAAGCGAAAAATATTTTCCATATTTAAATGTAATAAAATGAAACAAGTAAAAAAAATTATATTTATAAATGAAATCAGAGGTAAATATATGTGTGTCAAATGTAAACAGAAAATATTAATTTCTAATGTTTTCTGTAGGTCAGCTCACTACAGTAGTTTAGCTATCAAACAGAATCCTTTGCTGGCTGAGGCATATAGTAATTTGGGAAATGTTTACAAAGAACGTGGACAACTCCAGGAAGCATTGGACAATTACAAGCATGCTGTTCGGTTGAAACCAGACTTCATCGACGGTTACATCAATTTAGCAGCTGCTTTAGTTGCAGCAGGAGACATGGAACAGGCTGTGCAGGCATACGTTACTGCATTGCAGTACAATCCAGTACGTAGATTTTTAAGTGATCTATTAAAAGTAATGTTAGTTCATTTATTCAATATTTACAATTGAAGTATTGTTTTAGTTTTATAACTTTAATCAAAATTATTTTAAGCAAATTTTTTTCGAGATTTTATTTCATTGTTATTCTTTTAGGATCTATATTGCGTAAGGAGTGATCTGGGTAATCTATTGAAAGCATTAGCACGACTAGATGAAGCCAAGGTAAGTTCAAATTTAAGAAGACACGTATTTTTAAAATTTCCTACATGAGTCATTCTATGCATTCATGCCAGAAGTCAATAACGTAACAGTTCCGCGAAATTTAATGTTAAAAAAAATTTCCTTTCAATGTAGGTAAAAAAAGCCTCTGTAAAATTCAGCACTGTTTGACGAAAAGGTATTGATGCATAGAATGCATTTGTATCTCGGCTAGCGTAGTTCTGAGGAATGTTTAGAGTATATGTTTGTTTTGACATAAGCACACGCAGAAAGCTGCCTTTGTATACCACATATGCGGCGCGAGTAATCATCTTTCATCAAGTTTTGTGATTTTATGCCACATAAACCCATGAATCTATCCTTACAGCATTGACTTTCTGATTGCAGAAATTTTATTCTACTATGGGTGAATCTTCGACGTATTGCATACAACACATTTCTTTTTTTTCCTGCTGTACAATAATTGCCTATTAACCTTTGATGTTTAAATTTACAGTATCCACGAGGTGTCGCGTGCAATACGTTAAATCAAGGGAATGTTGCTGATAGTACGGAAAAACCGAGTTAACAAATTTTTCATCGATCATGTAACTAGTAGCTGAGCCTTTAAATATGTTCATTCTAGAAAGAAAGAAAAAGACTAGTCCATTGTGATAGTTTAGAAACTTGAGTAGTTAATTTTGCATACCACTGGCTGAGCTGACTTTTTGTGAGGCAATCAAAACCGGCTTGGCTGTTTCCTTCAAACAAAAGAATTGAAAAGAAACTTAAAAGAAACAACGAGTAAAATTTGTCAAACTCTGTTTTACCATAACGGCCGCAACATCCCCTTGAGGTTTGGGAGCTGCCTAAAGCACTCGGCGAACAAACCACAAATGGCATTGCGGTAAGCTTGCAGCAACGCCCTTTTCCATTTTTCTCGACGGTCTTGCTGCAAGCTCTTTGGAGTTGTGACTCGGCCGATCCTATTTGAAGGCTGCGGCTGCTTCCGGATCCGTGAGTTTGTTTGAACGCGAGCGAGGCGCTCAGAAGGGTGACGTAAGCGCAAAATAGGATCGGCCCCGCGCGCGCTATTAGCTTTTAAGTTCACTTTTTACAAAAACCCTTTCATTTCTCATTAACTTTTTTTTACAGCACCTTTTTTCTTACTCCTCCCTCAATTCCCATTGTGTAGACTTTTCTCTCATGCTAAGTCCAATGCGTTAAAGAGAAGCGATTGGCGGGAGACTGCTTGGCTATTGTAAATTTTTATGTCAAAGATTGTTTTTTCAAATTTATGATAATACATGTCATTTTTCAAAATTCTTCAAATCTGTTTGATCTGTCATTATGTCAAAAGGCAAAAATGCACAGTTGTTAGACGCATTTTTTTTTAAATTGATAAAAAGTTAAACGAAGTTTTTCGTTTGTGCAGATATACAAATGTTTCATATTTTAAATTCAAAATTCTTTGTATTAAATTTTTTTGAAACTAAAAAGTACAAGCGATGCAATTCTTTGGGCAATTAGACACATTTTAGTCAAGAAGTCTGCTTTGGCGCGGAATTGGCGATTGGATGCGTTCATGGATTTGACTATTATTTAATAAAGTTTTAATATTTTTTAAATAATTATATTTATTTAATCACAATGCAATATAGTATTTAAATTTTCTCATAATATAATAAAAGAATTCGTGAGCGCATCATTATTCCGAAAATTAGATTAAACGGTGGCGAGGGGAGTTTTCTGCGACTCTACAAGGCATTCCTGAGAACTAGCTGGCTTTGTAATAAATGCCATTTTTTTTCTTTATATATTTAAAAAAAAAAAACTCGTCCAGCCACTATAGCTTTTCGTTGAGTTAGAGTCTTTTCTTTTTTTGAAACGCGCGTTTGTTAAAAAAAAATAATGTTCAAAGTTTTGCATTTGCGTTGTAAATGAAGGCAAATTAATAATTTGATCAATTTTCTTTTTGTTCCCGCAACAATAATTCACTTCCAAGTTTTTTTAAAACGGTTGTTCTTTTCCTTCTTTTTTTAAATTTAAAGTTTTGAAAAGTTTAAAGAGAATTAAGAGTTTTTATTTGACAAAAAATTGCATTCTGGATCTAAAAGCTTTCAGCTTCGATTCAGAATTTCGCACAGATCAATCATACTGTATTCTAGTTTTCAAAAACTACTTTTACCAAACCCAAAAGTTTAAGTTTAGTTAAGCTTTTATTTATATATTTTAATTTTTAATTTATTTAAAAGTAAATAAATTAAATTAATTTTTTGTAAAGAATAAAATAATTGTCGTAACTTACATTTCAGTGTAATTGATCTCGTTGAAAAGCAATTCGGTATTACAAAAATAAGAGACGCTTATAAGTTCTTAATGAGAGGAGAAAGTTGAAACATTAGAGAAAAAAGCTTTTAACGAAATTTAAATCTTTTTCTAGTACTTCAAAAAAGCTCGATGCTTTAAGCGAACACTAATGAGACCAGTACGCACACGGTGTGCGCTAAACAGATATTTTATTGTCAAGTGACCAACGAGTCCTCTGGCTGTATTATGCGAGTGTGACGTGCCCGTAGGTATTCAATTAGAAAGCTTTATTAAAAAATTTTACACTCAAAATCAGAATGAGCCAATTACAAAGGCAAGAAATACTCATGAGTAGAGTTAACTAGAAAAAAAGAAAAGAAAAGATAAGAAAAATATGAGTTGGAAGTTGGAGTGGTTATTCTTTCGAGAGTAAGGAAAAAAAATTAAAGAGATTAACGCAGCTGTCTTATTGTCTGTGGACGGGATTGATCGACTCTAGGAGAGCGGGGCAAGTGCGGATACAGAATTACGGGTCGCTTTCTCCAACCGGTCGAACACACACGCTGCGATGAGGTTATTCAATAGAGCACTGAGTCTCTCAGATCATAAAGATTTATTATCGAGATCTTACGAGCCGTACCTACTGTCAGCATACCGAAGGGTACTCTGAAGGTAATGTAGTTCCCGAGGCCGGTCTCTATATCAATCTCTTATCAGCCTCTTCATCCCCTTGACTCTTCCAAACATTCTTCCACGTCCATCCTCTTTATGTTGATTGAGAATTTGTCATGTTAAATTTTGTTTCCTTTTGTTTTCCATGCTTTCTTTGTTTTACACGTTGATACAGAAAAATGATGTTTTACTTTGCTTCGCTTATTTTATGATTTTACTGTTCAAAACGAAATGTAGCATGAAGTTGCATCAGGATTCTCAATCGTTTCAAGAAAAACAGTCCACGTGAACAAAAGTACATAGAGGCCGGCCGACCGAAACAAAACGCCCTTTTTATCTATGTTTTAGGTACGGATTACACTGAATTTTTACACATTGCAGCCCGCCTCTTGGCACGCGCTATAACAAAGTTAAGATAGCGTCTCCTCGGGATCGTCACCGTTTCTCCTGGATTCTACGATCATTCAAGCATGCAACGACTCTCTGTACACGCATTAATTATCTTCTCTTTTTTTGTAGAGAACTAAACGTCGAGATAACACGCCGGGAGAAACAGTGGCACGACGTGCTGGAGAATCGCACTTATCCTTTTTTTTGTAATCACACGAAGGGAGAGTCTTCAGCACGGCGCAGTGACGATCCCACGCAGGAGACCTAATCAGCCAGCAATCCTGGAAAATTTAGTAAAGACGAAATTAAAAAGTGAAAAAAAGTTTCTTTTGATCACTACCGGAGAGAGAATTTGTGCCAAGGAGAGGAGACAATTTTTTCAGAGAGTGCTTAAGGCACTGCTTCCAGTATATATGATGGGAAACTGTTTTTTTTGTGTGTCTTTTTTAAGAATTCAAAACCTGGATTAGTCGACGAAATTCACAAAAGCCTCGCGCGCCTGGTCGCTGTGCCTTTTAATAGTTTTTTTGTTTCCGTTTTTTTTAATTAATATTAATTGTAATGTTCAAATTATATTAATTGTGCAAGTATGATTTCATAAGCTTAATTTCAACTAGATATAAATTTTTTTAGGAAAAATATCACAAATAGATTAAATTAAATAAAAATTTTAATGTTATTTTTGTCTATAGCTGTCGAATGTCATTAATACCAAAATTTAAACAATGAAAATACTTTTTTTTTTAATTTTTTTATGACTAAATATTTACGGGCAATAATTGGATTTTAGAAAAGGCGTGGCGACCACAAGCGCGTGAGGAATCGACGATGTCTTGGCTTCTACGGTCACGTTTAACCACGTGGCAACGACGACAGCAAAACGACTGTGCATTTTTCTCTATTATACTCTGTTTAACTGGAGCAAACTTTTTTTTTCACTTTTCTTTCTACTTCTATCTCTTTCTCTCTCTTTAATTTTCTTTTAGCTCCTATTGTGCAAAGAAAGGTAATTTGGTTGCGATAACAAGATTCATTCGCCGAATAATTGCGTTAATTTCATGCGCAGCAGCCTTCTTGAATATTTCAATTCAATGTGTACGTAAATTATTTTGCAACTTTTAAAAATCCTTTTGTGTTCTCGTTTAATTAGATCTTCTCAATTTATTTTGTATTTTAAAAAGGATGCACTTTCACAGCAGAAAATGTAATGAATGGCAGCTACTTTTAATTAGTTTTCAAAGAGTAAAGGAAGAAAATAAGTTTCAAAAGAATAACCTTTTTATCGATTCAACCAATTACTTTTTTTCGAACCATAATAAACATTTGTTCAGACTACCTCTTGTCCTAACGAAGCTTGTGCATTGAAAATTCGCTAACACGCTCGTGGCGTACCATCCACCGTCGACAAAAAAGAGCCGTCCACATGAGGACCACTAAATGCAACTGAAATGAATTGATAATGGCGCATTGAGCTGGAGTCCCCGCGATCGCGTTAGCGAATGGTATTGGGACGGAGAATTCAGTGCTTCGCTGTATACGTCTATCGCTCCGACGACGGCGCCGACGCACACAAAACAGATGTGCGAGCGACGTATGATATATGTTCCGCGCAGTGTATATATATCAGACCTCGTCGACCCGAACGAAATCGAAAAAAAAAGAACCGAACGAAAACTAAACGAAATAAGATTAAAAATAACATTTTAGAATAAAAATTAAAGAAAACGACATTATAGCCACTTGGAGGAACGCCTACTGATCCGTGCGATTTTTGCTTTTTTTTTTGTCTTTCTCTCACTTTGTTCGTGCGCAACGCACACGCAAAAACAAAACGCAGGCATGCTACCTGAAGGCGATCGAGACGCGACCGGACTTCGCGGTGGCATGGAGCAACCTCGGCTGCGTGTTCAACGCGCAAGGCGAGATCTGGCTGGCGATCCACCACTTCGAGAAGGCCGTCGCCCTCGACCCCAACTTCCTCGACGCCTACATCAACCTTGGCAACGTCCTCAAGGAGGCCCGAATCTTCGATAGGTGAGTTGCGGTTTTTTTGTCTCGAATATTTTTTTTCTCATTTTGAATTTTCTGAAAAGTGCAAATCGAAAGGAAAGACGGCGTATATAGAGTTCTAGAGAGGAGTTACCGTGAAAGGAATTCAGCGATTAGTGTTGGAGGAAAGTCGAGGTTGTAAAACTGCACGAGGATACAAGTAGTTGAAGTAGGTTACTGTGAATCCTCCAGAAATTGAGAAACCGCAACGGCCACAGAAACTCGAATTTAGTACAGCTTGGACCACACATTCAGGGCTTCGAATTTTACCGCTGAAAAGTTTTACTAATTATAGATTGAATAGTTATTAATTAATCGTATCGCATTCCTATAATGAAACTATCGGTTTTAGATAAAATGTAAAGAAAACAGCGTTGAATGTTATATAATGTTGATACATTATTGATTATTAACTGATTTATACTTCAATAGAAGTTTAAATCAAGAGCAGTTACAAAATTTGATCAAAATTAGTTCCGTTTCGATTTGCACTTATAAATATGAAATATAAATGAACAATTATGCATATATTTCCCTATGAACAAAAATATTTTTGCCTATAAATATATTAAAAATGTAGCTAAAAGCACAGTAAATCTGACAAAGACCCTACACTTGAAATTAAATTATTGCGCCATTTAAGTCAATTTATAATATACAATTTAACGTATTTTGCGCAGCACATTTCAGCAACGTTCCTATCGTCAAATATACTATTATTATTGATAAAAGACATAAATGTATTTATAAAAATATATTTAATTCATAAAAGAAAGTATTACACCTTACGTGAAAAAAAAGTAAGTAATTATTTTCCAAACTACCTCTAAAAAAATCGATCATTGCTATACGATTCAGCATCATCCAAAAGGCGAGTCCACCCCGCAGCGAGAAACTGCAAACGAGATCCTTTCATCGAGAAGCAATGAAACGTAACTGCGCCCTTCGCTCGTCCCCCCTTCCGACGCAGTCGCATCCATATTTATAAATCGGCTCCTCCGCAAACGCCGATGCGCCGTTTTTGTCGCGGCGCGCATTCATCATCTGCGCTTGCGTGCATTTTTACCGCACCGATTCTTCTCTCCCTGCCGCTCGAGTTAACCCGGATGCGCGGCTAAAAAGCGCCCCGCTGCCTTTTGGCGAGGCTCGCGGTTTATTTGTCTCGCGGCTATTTTTTTTCTGTCACTCGGCGTTCGTTTAAGCGGCGAAAATATTCAAATGATCGCGGGTATAACGACTTGACGACCGGAGCTTTATTCTTCAAACGCGACGCGCGCTTTTATGCAGCAATCCGCGTTTTGTTTGGCCCAGCGCAATGCGAGCTTTTCAAAGTGGCTCGTGCAGTTTGATTAAAAAAGAAATTTATGGATTGAACGATGGGCGTTTTATTTTTGAAAGTTTCTTTGGATCTCATCTGCAGTGCAGATTAATTTTTAGTAATTAAAATGATTTCAGTCCTGTTATTTAAATATACTTCCTGTGCTTTAATAGATATTTAAGTGAAAGAAAGTTTTTCATTCGTAAGAAAATGAGTTCAATTAAAACTAACCCGATTTCATCGAGTGCACAAGGCAGGCCACTCTCGTTTAAAGGATTTTTATTACCCTACCGTAGCTTCAAAGCTAATATTGTATTTAATTTTATTACGTTGCCACGTCAAAGCGAGCTTTGAACTAAGCAAATGGGATGCGTTAAAAATTTTCTTGGCACGGACCTTCATAAAATCCGCCCTAATTAAAAAGCGCCGGAAATTTGAAAAATATTTCCTGCAAAACAATGGAAAAGTGGGTCGTGAAAATGCGTGTTCGAAATGGTTCTCTCGACACTTAAAATCAAACTCTCGTAAAAAGCTCGTGTACACTCTTGGCCGCGCGTTCAATTCTCCTCCCGACTCCCCTATTTTCCTTTTGTCTTCTTTTTTGCTGGCCCTTTGTTTTCTCGCCTTGGTTTATGTGCTCTTATTATTTTTTTCTGTGCGGTGATACGCTATGAAAAGCACGCGCTCTTGAAATTTGTGTTTGAATGTGGTATATTTGCCGATTAATAACGGAATAATTAAATAGATCGCAATTTTTTTGACAATTAAGCTTTTTAATGTTGTACCTACGTCGACCTTACAAAAGTTTATTTATTATAATTTTTTAACAATTTTATGATTTGCAGTGAACTCGAACGATTTAAGCACTATACACTGGTCTGAAAGTTGATATAAACTTTTAAAAATTCAATTCCTGTGAGACGTGAGATAGGATGAGACAGAACTTTATAATTCGACAATGGTTTTTTTATTGCCCTTGCGAAGATCTTCCGATTTCGCTTAGAATCGGAAAAAAATTGCTTGCTTGAAAAATTGAAAAAAGAATGTCATACTCGATAATAATTTCTCAAGAAGGTTCGACGTATTTTCGTTCTCTTCCACATCTGTTGACTTGCAAAAAGTTAGGACAATGACATTGCTGAGATTACAGGGGGAACATGTACTTTTCTTAAGAAAGCTTTTTTAATGTATTACTATTGACTTTTTTCTTTGATTTCTCAATAAATAAAGATGAATTCGTAATGAATATTTACTTCGTTGAAAAAAAGTAAAAATATCTTTCTTCGCCGATAAAAATATAATATAGTTCTTGATATATACATGAGAAAATTAAGACTCCATTCAGTTTAATGTAAAAGAAAAGATTAGAGAGTTTTGAATAAATGTTTTCTTTTCTTTTAGAATATAAACTTTTAAAAGAGACGCAATGTACATAATTAAATTGTTTTTAATGTTGTAGGTAAGCATATATCGCTAGCTGAAGTTAAACTTGCTTTTAGTTGAGAAACTGCAGTGCACTATTTATTCACTGGAAGTTGCGAATAAATATTGATTTTTCGTTTATGTCGTCGTTGATGCAAATTACACTGTGGCAAATCTTGACTAAATTAATAAACACGTAACTTGAGGCAAAAATAGTTGGACACAGTCGAGCGATGTACTATTACCATTATTCTGTATTAACGATAATTATTTCGAAAGTCATCGAGATGAAGTATAGCCTAATACGAGCGTGTAAGTAGCGTACAGATTACTTAAGATTTTGATGTAATTAAACCTTGCGAATGTAGCAACGGAGTCGTGAAGGATTTCGCAGAGAGATTAAGGACTGGCAGTATATTACACGGTGCGTTTACTCACTTGAGGTGAGCCTCGTTTGTCAGTATTACGACTAGGGCCAAGAAATGTGTACGATTCTGTAAAATATGAACGTAATATGTACGTGTACACAAATGACTTTAATTTGTTTTCATAAATCTCAAACAGTAAATATGAAACTGCTCCGTTCGCTAAACGCATTAAATCCCGTTCATCAAACATGCATTTTATACGTTACACCTACACTCTCAAAGTGAAATAAAATTGAAAAACTTGAAACACATCGCGCAAGGAGGTACTTTCAAGGCGGCATTTTTACACTTTAAAGGGCAATAATTCGCCGCAAAGTGTCTTTCCGTTCCTCCTCGGCCGTATAATCGATGCCTCGAGCGTCACTTCCTTACGCAAGGTTTCACTCGGCGATTTCGCCTTTGAACGAGAACCGTAAAGGTTCGCCTCCCATTTTATCTCCATCCGCGGCTCTTTTCTTCGATTTCACGGCTATCTGCATATCTCTCGCCGTGCCATTTCGAGGATTTTCCTCTTTGCAGCGGCGGGGGAAGTGTAAAAGAAAAAGCCAAATCCCCGCTGCGCGGAGGTAATTAAATTTTCGTCGCGCGCGCAGTTGTGCAGCGTCGGCAAACGACGTCGAGATTTGCTCGTGATATAAGGGCGCGATTGTGCGGCTCGGGTGAATGCGACCCGGCGAGCGCTATTCACGGGATTAAATTAATTTCGTTTTTATTGAGCTTTTGATTCCCTTTATTAAAATTCGAATTAGTATTAGTTTGATGAGATCATTTATTAAAAAATCGAGGAGGGATTGATGAAAATTTGCTTGACAATTAATTTGATGCTTATATATTCTTATTATAAATAATACCAATTATATTATTGATTTTTCTTTATATATTAATTTAAATTAATATTTTTTTTCAGTACCTATGAATCTCCTGTAGTGGCTATAAGATAACAAGACGAATAGTGGATAATCTTTTAATTCTAACAAAAAATCATTTCAGAAGAGGAATGAATGGGATCAACTATATATTTCTCTTCATTTAGAAATTGAAGGAAATCCACTTTACTTTGAAATGTACATTGGATAAGCTCCACTGCAACAAACTTCGAAGGGCTGGAAAATTTAGTTAAACGAGTACAAGTTACCTTAATTTTTTGTCGTACTGACGTACTTTTATTTGCATTTGCCTGAATTTCTATAGGGGTTAGCAGTTTAGTTTAATTTTAACTTCATCAAAAGTTGGTAAAGTGCACTAGTATTCACGTAAATCGAAAAAAGATATGCTAATAAAACTGTAATTTACTCTAGCAGCCCTTACTTTCATAAATAAAAATTGAACAAAAAAGTCCGGAAAAGTTGTTGAATTAAAGAAAAAGAATGTAAATTACAGAATGCATAAAAAGGAAGGTTCGCGCTTAAATATTAAACAGGGGGTTTTCCAAATGGCAAGTAAAACAACCCGAGTCGCTCTTTTTTTTCATGCATTTTTCATAAACATTTGTAATTGTAATGTTTCTCGCAAAATGTCGAATGAAAATGATAATATTTTTTAAAATGCATTGATCCCGCGTAAGTAATTCGCGCGAATCCACAATCGTCCCGGAAGCAAAGTAGGAAATTGGAAAAGTCATTTCGCCAAATCGTTTTAAGGCTGACAGAGGACCGAGCGTCGAAACTGTCGGGACTTAATCTGTCAAATCCGGACTGCTTTTGCCCGGTTTGTACCCTCCGCCACAGCCATAGGACTTTCGTGAAATCCGAAACCAATCTCGTATCTTGAAACGCGAGTTTGTGAGGCTCGAAAAGCCACTGAAATAGGGATCAGGGCCTAGCGTTAGGCCGATCAAGTAGTTACTTCAATGTTACACAGCTTGTAATGTTGATCCCTCGACACGAGCTTCATTTATCATACTACTATAGGCATTATAACTTCTCTAGGTGCATTAATGTGTTCAGGTTCTCGAGTTGTTGTTGGTAGTTTGTTATACCAAAGTTTCAAATTTAAGGGGCAGTTATAAGATTTTCTTTTGTTATTAATAATTCTGTTATTTAGACTGATAGTGAGTATATATTTTTTTAAAGTCCTGATTTGGAAACTTATTAAATTGCTCGTGGAGTAACGCAGACTTAGCAAAATTCAATGTAAAATTTCCATTTTACGATTGTTTCAAAGTTCGCTTCTTTAAAATTGCCATGGAGATGACCACTTTAGATTTCGACGAAAATAGCATTCTTCGATTCTTCTGTTAAAATATTCCTAACCTAGATTTCGCGGATGAATTTTTAAATGTCGAAAATATAAATTTTAATATTTTTCAAGTGCAATCCCTCAAGTGAAAATATATCCCAATTGCGCGAGACGATAGTACTTGAATATTATTTTTAGTGCTTTATAAAATATCGTGAATATTTTATTTCCATTTTTAGATATCGATTCTGATCAGTAAAAAGTATGCGGGACGTTTCATCTTATGACTTTTTTTTATGTCTGTCGAACCTTCTATCGAGTGATAAGCATATATTAGCGTAAAAATCGCTCTTGATGCTGTAATCAATTTTGTGTTATTATAAAATAATATTTCAGTATAGAAAATTGTTGTTACATGTACGTGCAGAAATAAGCCGGACAAAATTTGTTAAACGTAGGACGTGAGTTTGAATCTAAATTAGCTAATTTCTATGTGGGTCACCAGAGTAAGTAAATTTTACCCAACGTAGCATGTGTGTGGCAACAATGATAATTTCCAAGGGTCAGCTATACCACCGTCGACCTAAATTTCATTCAATTTTCCCTTCCAGCCTTAAATTACAAATCGAAAATTGAAGACGCGCAATTTTCCAGCAAAGAAACGAACAGAAACTCATCGCTCCCAAAAAAAGTGACTCGAATTTAATCCGTCGCAAAACCATGAATTAAACTCCCCGCTGTTTCCAAACTCGAGTCTCCTCGCGAAGATTGAATTCGCGTTAACAGCGCACGAGCGGCCGGCAAAAAAGTCTGGCCGACGCTTCCGTCCGTCTCCGCGGCGACCGAGCACTCCCTTCCGCCGGGTCCCTCGGCAAGGGCCGCAGCAGCTCTTTCTCGGTCGCACTTATTGATTCGCCGCGTATTTCCCACCTACGCCGCGGTGTACGCGTACCCGCTCGGCGGGTGTGCGTGCACCCGTGTTCGCGCGAACTGCCGGTGCGTCACGTTTCCCCCGATGTCCGGTGTCTATATCTACACACGTAACTTTTTTTGCACGCGTGGGTGGCGCGACTTTGCGCCTTTTCCTACGCTCGTGTCTTCCTCTCGGGACGTAGGTAGAATTTGAGATTCCAGCGGCGAGGGGCGGTGGCCAGGGGGGGACGGGCCGCGGCGATCGACGGATCGAGCCGGATTTGGCTGTGCCTCCATTTCGCAAATCCGGGGAATCCCCGCTCGTTCCTCGAGCCCACTGGAGCCTGATCGACGGATCTTGGCTTTTATTCGCTTATTTTCCTTTTGTTGCTCCTTTTTTCGAGCAGCGTCGTGAATATTGATGCGGACTGGTTGGGTTTGATTTGTCTTAAGCGAGGTCGAAGTGTAAATTTGAAATTATATTGATGACATAGTTAAAGTTTTTAATTAAATAGGAGGGACGTGATTATTTTTAATTTTTATCAATTACGTGGTAAATGGATCATGTATTTCCTTGGAATTGTTAATGTGGCTTGAAAGTTCAGAGGCTATACGAGTAAAGTTTTATATAAAACTTTGGTTATATTAAAGTATCTTTCTATTAATTCTGCATATCTAATGAAATAGGATATAACATTTTTTTTACTACGAATATCGTCACTAAAGTTTCAAGGCCTGAACGCAAATTTAATTATATTTTGATAAATTATTCCAGTTATATTGAATGAATAAACTCATCAAATATTTCACTGAATTATTTATTGTAAAACGTTTGAATATTTAAATTACATTATCCTCGATACTGCGCGGTAGAATTTATTTTAAATAATTTAATGAAATGTCAGGTTAAATAAAACTTTCTTTATAAAGTAATCTTTTAAATTTTTTAAAAAATGAGTTATACGCAGTAAAAAATAACAGCATTTAATAATGAAGTGACGTACCCATAGCTTGAATGATTGCTGAAGTCATAAAAAGAGATTTTACTTGAAAGGTCAAATAATGTAAGAGTAATAAAAGCAAGTGACCTTGACTGCAGTGTATTCTAGATTTTTTAAATTAAACTAGTCGATCCTTTGCAAAAAAGAATCCTTGACACATAAGCGAAATCAGTTTTTGATTTTTAAAATTTAATCAGATCACTGTACCCACTGAGATTTTTCCAGTTACACTTTTCCAAGTCTCGTTAAAAATCATTAAATTTAGAAGTTTTTAAGTTTGTAAGGAACTTCTAGACTTAAAATTAAATCTTTCTTGAAGAAAGCGCAGTATATTTTCATGCCTTCCTTGGCAAGGAAAGATTAAACTATCCACGGTCGACAAGTGGTACGCAGTCGTGTTTTCTCGAGCAAACATGTTGGATACCTCACGATGGTTTACATACACTCCCTCCTTGAAGTTTTCGGTTTGCCATCGTCCTTCCCGCTGCTCCGTCAATTCGGAAGGGTAAAATCGAGAGAGTTTGTGTCGGATTTTGAGGCAGCGACTGTCTGAGCCATCGTCGTTTACCTAAGCTTTCGAGCTCCATTAAATTGTTTTCACTGATCGGTGTTTCATTAACGCTTGACCTCGAACTTTTGCGCTTGACCGTGTTTACCTTGACTAAAAAAAAGTATTGACCTACAAAAATTGATCTTGTTTGAAGCGAAAATCAACAGACGCATCTTTAGATATTCAAAAGGATAACAATATGTCAGGACGATGTAATAACACGTGTACCTCCTCTGTTTTTCCTAAAATCACATGGGAAAGATCCATCAAAAAGCTAACAAACCCATTCATCATTTTTTTTTTAAATAAAGTTTCATCCCGACATTATGCCTAGGCAGAAAATTCTGCGCAGCTTCTTTCACACGTGCACAAATAAGTAGTGGTCGATTCTAATTTATGGACCGCCTTAAAGACGGGAAATTGAATTCTTAAAAGATTCGCGCCGTTTTCGCCGCTCTTCCACTCCTGTGAAATTTAAATAAATCAGTATTAGGGCTCGAGCTTACAGGGGTACGCTTTTAGCGAGGTATCTGTCGAGTGGGGGTTTATTTTTCATGCCGGTCCCGGGGCACCCCTTGTATAATTTTTGTACCGAGCAGAAGGCAAAGCGCGCGATAGGTGAGGTACACACTTCGAAGAGTCCAGGGACCGACCGTAAAGAATATTGAAGATATTTACAGGGGCATATACAAAGTCCTTAAATAAACTGAAATATGTGCCGACCTTCTGGAGTCATACTGACCAAATTTTTTTACGCTATGTTTTAATGAAAATAATTTTGTAACTCGGAAATTATCCATACCAAAAGTTAATTATAAAGCGTTTAATCGATTTTTATTATTTATTAAAACTCTAGCGACGTTCTGCCATTACATAACACCGCCTTATAAATTATTCAATTAAATATTCAAGTGCTTTCGCTTTAATTTTTAATAAAAAATAACGATTATTCGTAAACGTGGCAAATTGTAAGGGCGGTAATAACACTAGACATTACAGTAGAAAAGTTTTCACCATCGCAGAAATATTAATGTCCTTCGGTGTGCCCCAGCGAAGTGGGCGGCAACGTTTGCCAATCACGTCCGAAAAAGGACAATAACGAGATAAGCCGGGGGAGGCGTCCGTGCCAGGAAGCGGCCGTCGTAAATCCCCGAGGAAAATACGCACCCGCTTCAAAGTCATTTGGCAACTGGCGAAACTTAAGGGGGGCGTTTTCTCGCGACGTTCGCCCCGCGCCGCGCATGGCCGCGCTGTAAAAAAAGCCCCGGAATGTCTCCTTATCGTGGCAGTTTGGCGGGATCGCCGATACTTATGGCGGGGCTGCCCGGACTTTTCTCGGCGCGACCACACCCCAAGGCCTCGCCGCGCGGGCCGTTTCTTGCGCTCGGAATTAGTTGGCTCGCGATCCCCGGGATATTCGCCCTCGGCTCTTATTCTTCTCGCGCTTTATGCCAGTCTATATCGGGAGGGGTATTCGAAGGGATATTTAAAATCCTTTTAAGTCCCGGTTTGAGAAGTCGTTTTTATGAAGGATTGCATATTTTATCTCAATTTGTACTAATGAGTAAAAATAGAAGTGTAACAATTGGGTCATTCGTTTCAAATAAAAGTGTAATAATTGGCGATATTTAAAATTAAAAAATTTTCATTTTAGTTTCGAAAAAACTGAATAATTAAAGGAAGTGTGTACATATTTACTCATTCTTTTCATTCAAAAAGCTACACGTTTATTTGATTGTAGTCAAAAAATTTGTTCATAAATTTTAATACCTTTAAAAAAGTATTGTTAAAAATTAGTCATAACATATCTCTTAATATTGCGTGAAAAATAAATCTCGATGAAATATTGCCAATTATTCTTTTCACATTGAATCGATAATCGCCGTATCTCTCTTGAATAGAACTGTTCATCGGCTGCTCGTGGGTAATCATCACTGGTGGTGAAAAAACGATGATCTCGCGTATCAGAGCGGTGCTGTTGCTTTTGGGTGATTTGGCAAAAAACCAGCTCCATCCACGCGTGTTTGTAATTGTCCTCCAGAGGAGGGTTCATTGATATATCACCAAGGGTCGAGGGCTTTATCAAGATATCGACGAGGGAGACTCGTGGGCGTTTCTTTATAGCAGTAATTATATTAGGAGGGAAAGTCATTAGAACGTTTTTGTTTTGCCCGAAACGTTTTTTTTATTCCCCGTATACGCGAAAAAAGTAGAATAAGTAAGATCCGACGGAGTCCTCCATAGGTTGTCTGCAAGAGAAACATCAAAGTTTACGGAATGATTTATCGCGTATTAAAAGGCCTCAGGAAATTTTATCATTATCGAATTGTCTCGTGAGTCACAACTTTTTTTCCGCTGTAGTCGCCGAGCAAATATAGAACAGGCGGTTCCAGTGACGACGTTCGTAACTGGATTCGTTGGGGGAGCCGGTAGCGCGCTTGCTTCTAGTATGGAAATTTCGGGTTCGAGACCGGTCGCGGAATAATTTATACTTGCGCTTTTTTCCTTCAATTTGTTTAACAGCCGCGTTGCAAATGCACAGTTTGATCAACTGCTGTCCAGGAAATTCATTTCCATTCGGCATGCAGTTTTAAAGTCTGTGCTAGATTATAATTGACTTCAGTTATTTCGTTGATGCATCTATAGAGTTATCAATGATAGTCAGGAGTCAGACATTTTTTTTTCGCAACAGCTATTGCTGCTTTAGTTTAAAATACAAGAAACATGCTTTTTTTTCTTCGGTTTATATCCTTTGTTCGTTATTAACTACTTTATAATTGCATGTACTAATTAAACGAGGACCTTTGTTAATTTGTAGACTATAATAATAAAAAATTTGATGCTACTTTATATTAATAATAATTTCACGCTGTCCAAAAGGTTGGATGTAGATGTACTCTCCTCGTTGCACCCGACCCGCACGAGAGGTACTTTTCGCCGTCGTCTCTGGATTCACCGCCTCGAAATCCACAGCAGCTGGCGCGTGTCTTTCCACGTGCCATTTCGCACCGGACTTTCGCGGAAGAGTCGAAAAGCCCCCGGGAAATTTCGAAGAATAAGGTCGACACGCGTCCGGCAATTTTTTTGCCCGTTTTCCTCGTTGAAGCAGCCTTTGATGTTATCGCGAACCGCCGAGCAAGTTCGTGCGTCGCGTGCGCATTAGCAGCCGATGGCTTCGGGCGTATAATTACGTCTCGCGTGCCTCTTTACCCGTTCGAGCGTCCCCTTTGCTCGCGCTACTTTGTTTTTCGCGAGCGATTGGTGCGCGATGGCGAGTTTTTCCTTTAATGCATGCTCGCACGCAAGATTTGCAGGTGTTTAGATTTGTAGATTTTCGAAATGTGCGAAGGACGCTGAAATGGCCGAGAGAGCGTGAGGTGTACACTTTTTTCATTCGATTTTTATGACGTCTGTTAATAACATTTGACCTTCGTATTTTATTTAAAAATTATAGATTCGTAGTGATTGTGAACGTGGATAATTTTCCGGCAGTTACGTTATTACATTTACTCACGTAGTCATTAATTGATTGTTCATTTTCACAAATTCCAATCTCAATATTTATCGAAAAGTAGAGTCTCTGCGATTAAATTTATTCACGTAGTTAATCATTGATTGTTCTTTTTCATAAATTTCGATCTCTATATTTATCGAAAATTGGTTTCTTTTTTGTATGAAAAAATGGGTAGATCTTCGAAATTTGCCGCCCACGATAAGGGGATATCTGGTTCATCTGTGAGGAAGATAAACAAAAATAATACTGACTCAACCCCGAGCCAACACCGGCGTTATTTCGTTTTTGTTTATCTTTCCGAATATGAATCCTGACCTTATAAGCCGATATGAGGCTTTCGGGTAAACAGGTGGTGGTCTTAGGAAAATTAATTTTTCTAGAGTACAAATTTGACCTTATTCCTGACGAGGCATTCTCGATAAAAGTTATTTTTTTCCGTACCATTTTTATAGGCAATTTTGAAAGATGCCATTATCTAACGTTTAAAAAATGGATGCGACGTTGCATTTTTATCATCCTGGAGTTATGCAAATGAAAGTTACTACGTCAATCCGCTTCGTAAAACATCCAACATAGTTTAAAATTACATCACGAAAACGTTTAATACTGACTAAAATTTTAACAAATTCTTCGTAATTATCCAAGTTAGCCTTAAATTAAATTATGCTGCTAAAATACGCCGTTGACTGTCGGCATAAATGAATAATAAATTAGTTGATTTGATCGCAGACGAGCAACGCGAGTACGCAAACATTTCAGTCACTTTAACGTCTCTCTTTCTCGACACGCAGAGATCCGCGTACATTTTTAATGAAACCATTACACCCTTTCCTCGCATATGCCTATACTTACACTCGCGCGATATAACGCAGTGAATTATTAGTTTCCCCGAAATACGAAAAATAACAGACAAGTCAATGCGGAAGGAGACGCGAGCAGATGTAACGACAGTTCGTAACAGTGTCTCTCGGTAACCCAAGGGATGTTCGAGGCGCCAGCGAGAGTTAGGCCAATCTTACGCGGAATGTGGCATTTTCGGGATGGACTGTAAAAAGGTTGTTTTCCCGCGATAAAAGGAGTGTAATCTCGCTGGGGCTTTCGTAACGGCGAGCACCGAAACTCGCTGGTTGCCGAATGTAGGTCGAATAAACCGCTGACGCGGCGGACGGATTTGCGACTAGCATATGGAATTGCGTGATGCGATCAACAGAAACTAAGTCGCCCAGCCCCCCTTTTTTTACGAGGGCATTTTAATTCAATTAACCGATAAGGAAGCAAAAGTTGACGAATGTCGATTTAAGGGTTGGGATTGGCGTTACGACGGAATCAATAGCCGGGAAACAAGATAAGTTCCGCGTGCACTTGGGAGCGAGCGATAAGCTTTTACTGCCGTTGTGTGAGAACTAAAATCGTACAAAGTTTTACGACTAATTGTCAGGACGCCAGTAGAAACTCGGCGGGTAGAGCGCGACGGCAGATATCAAGGCGCGCCGGCTAAGTAGTAACAGTCGCGGCCGGGCAGACGCGCCGTAAATCAAAGTCCGGAAGAGTAAGAATCGTAAGTGGAAAGAGCTAACGACTTTATGGAGATGGCACGATGCTACAACCTCGAGGAGCGCGTAAAAACGCGATGTTTTTGTTTACGCGCTTAATGGAACGGTACATTCATCAGAACATTAGATATCGAAGATTAACCGATACGTTAGGACCTACGCGCTCGTGCATTAATGAAGATACATCGTGGAGTAAATGTAGATACTAACGTGGCTATTTTTATCCTCTACCAGCGGAATTAATTAATTTCCATCTGTCGTTGGCTAAGTATTCGCTACGCCCATCGGAAAAAATTGAATATTTCAAGGGGTGCCTTTTTTTGAGCGGCTGTTTCTCGGGAAATAAACGACCCGCCCCACTGCAAATATCTCGCTTAGCCAGTGCGCGGAGAAAGAAGCACGAAGGCGGAGGATTACAGACGCGGGGAAAATACCTTCGGGCAATAATTCGAGCCTTAATTTCAGCAAGAAAGGGGGAGTTCCTCCGGGAATGTGTACCGAGGCGGAGGCAGGAACGAAGGGAAGCACTGACGGATAGCTCGCGAGGAACTTTCCGTTCCTTTTTCCAACTGCCGCTGCGCACATTAGCGATGAAGTGGCATTGTCTTTTCTCTCTCTTGTCTTTCTCGCTTTTTTTTTCGAGTCCATTATCGAGCGCGAAAACTCGCGGCCGTCCTTTTGCCTCGACGGAAATTCTTGTTAGCACCGCTCGCGCTCGTCTTTCATCTACTTCCTCCTTTCATCTTTTGTTTCGCACCTTCCGCTTTAATAACGACGATTAAAATTTGCCGTACTTCTTTTGTACAGTCGTACATTGATTGTCGCCCTCTTCTGGTGATTAAGTTTTAGGGGGTTTATTTAATTTGTTATAAAATTAATCAAGGATAAAGAATCTTCTATTTGTTTAATTAAATCATTCGGATAATTACATTTTTTATCGTACTATTTTCTCACGCAGTTCTTTGTAAATGTAAAACTAGAAAAATCACGCGAAGGATCAGATTTTGCGTAATTCAGCGGAGTTTGCTACTGCAAAACTCCGCTAACGATGGCTCGTAACATCAAAATATACATTAATAAAGGAGAAAAATTTTCTTTTTTTTTTTCAAAAGTTACTCGCTTTTGTACCTCAGGCATAATACATTTTTACGTCAGTACCGGATGCTCGTTATACGCACACGGCCACGGGGAGGAAATCGTAGGGTAGCGAAACCAAAGAAGTCCACCGTCCCCCAGGAGTCGTCTGGATCTTTTTTCATTTCTGCCTTCTCCCGCCGTGCACTTCGGAGTCGCACGAAGTTAGATTTATATTTTTCTTAGCTCGGCGCACGTGTTATACGACGTTAAAGTAGATTCTTCGTGATTTACGGTGGTTTACATTATTTTTCGCTTTAAATTCTCGAAATCAGCGTCGCAATCCTCTCGGGAATATTTGCGAATTTCCGCGAAAACATGCAGTTTATAAGAAGTCGCGTGCTTTGATTTCAGAGGTAATTGAAAACTCGTACTTTGACGGTCTTCACTTTTCCACTTCCAGTGTGCGAATGTATTTTCTACTTTTACGCAAGGCACTTGTAAAAGTGGGAGTACTTGATGCACGCTAATATCGATTTGTAAATGACGCAGAAACAACGCGGCAAGGAGATAGGAGTTATCGTTGCAAATCCGCGGGTTTACTGCCGGAGGCACGCCGTTCACAGCCGCGTTACCCATCCGGGCATAGTCTGATTTATACGCCTCTCTCGCTGGTTTATTTTACGCCGCGTCCTCTTTCACGCGCTTTTAAGCCGGGTCTTGTCTTTTTTTTCCACCGCGGAGACGTAAGGTTTAATCGAGTGCACGTAAACTTTTTCTTCGCTTCCGCTCCTCTCACTCGACCCCCTTTTATTTTCGATGTTGCGGCTTTTCTTACTTCTAACGCGGCCGGCGCATCCTCGAAGGCAGCGCGAACTTTTCGCAAAGTCGACTCGAGCGCTAAAATTAATCGGGCTGTATAATTAAGTTTCGAGGCATCCGGTTAAATCAAGTTTCGCGAAGAGTTCGAGCCTTTTCATTTATTTTTAGTCTACTTTTAATCTAGTTTGGTCTATCGCTTATAAAAGAAAATTGCGATTCGTTTATTCGCACGCCATCCTTTGCGTCCTCTCGCCGAGCCGACGAGAAGGACATTGAGCTTCGGCGAAATTGCGTTCGTCTAACCAATCAGTCTATCATTGTCTCCTGCAACTACGCTCTGTTCGTTGCATGAAAACTCGGTAACGCCTCTCAGAGAGTCGACGGTACAACCCCGGTAAATATTCAATCCCTGTACCTTCTAATCCAGGATTTGCAGACAATGGTACAAATTCTGTTTGATAAATATAGAGCAGATTTTTTTTTGTATTAAGTGCCTTGATTCTACTTAGTTTTACACTGATATATGGAAACAAGTTGGACGAAAATAGAAACTTGAATTAATTGATATCGATTAAAAGTTTCTAAGTTGATAAATTTTAGTTGTTAGGAAAGTTTTTTCCGGTATAATGCATTCAACTAGTTAAATGATAATTAAAGTTTCGGAAACAGAAATCCGATTAAAGTCCTATAATGTACGATTTATTCTATACAAATGTGTAAAACTGTGTTCACGCAGAAAAAGTAAATTGAATCGAAATTAAATCTAAGTGTAAAAATAAAATTCCATGTCTTACTGGGTTCGTCTGTTTCTACTTATGCGTACCAAGCAAAGGAGAAATCAATTCAATCTTGTTTAAAATTTGTTTCCCTAGCAATTGCATTTCATTTGAATGAAAAATCTTATTAAATAATCTGATAATGTAGAAATAGACCAGTAATGACTTTTCTGAAAAATTGGTTTTCAATCAAGCTTAAACGAATGGAAAAACGTTGAAAAATAATCGAATATCATCTAAATTCACGTGCTAACGGGAAAGAGAAAAGCTTCGCCTTCTTTACAACGTCGGTGCCAGGACGGCCTCCTTCGCTACGGTAGTTCCGAAACTTTTGGCACGGACCATATTAGAAGGAAAGTGCATTAACTAACTACAGTTAAACAGATCACGCCATTAAACTTTTTTTACAGATTACAATTTTTTCCCTCCCCCAACTCCCAAGTTCCTCTATAAAACTGCAATCAGGATTTTGCCTCAGGTTGCACAATTACGCCCCGCTCGCATTATGCACGTAAAGTCCTGGAACTGAGACAAGCACGCGGGCGCCAGGAAAATCATGACATACAGCTTAGTTACGGAACTTACCAAACTATCCGGGCCGAAATTACTTAACGCAACCAGGAACATTACGCACTTCCCGGGGAAAACCCGTTTCACTTTCGACGCCTTGGCAACAACAATTTTTTTCCGCCAGCGTAAATAACGATAAAACATGGTTTGCTGCCCATGGGGCGCATTAATTTCCATTCACCTAACGAAGAGCAAACAGTCCGCAGGCGAATCGACTCCCGCGTCGATCGTGATTACCCTCGTTAAGTCAAAGGGTCACGAGGCCGGCTGGTCTGCGTGAGGCCTTCAGGCCAGAGCGGAAAGAGTCGAGACGCTCGCACGGATGCCCCGCGCTGGCAAGTAGTACGCTCGCGGGGTTGCCAGGACGACCGAGGATCGGATCTTTATTAAATTTCGTCGGCGGAGGTGCCGTCGACTTGGTAGCATACCGGCGGGAGGGCTTGAATGGCACTCGCGTGCGACGTCGCCCTCGAGTCCGCGCGTATCGTAACGGGGCGATATCGATGTTCAGACCGGCTCTGTCTTAGTCTACGAATTTTGCCGCAACTTTTGCTCACCGAACGAGCGACTCTGTTGCCAGTCGTGATGGATGCTAATTGACTTGTTGAGGGCGTGGAATGTGATTCGGTTTATCAGGGTGGGGGAGTCTGATCATCTCCTGAGATTTTATCGACGTAATAGACTTATAAGAGAATGTGGCTTTGCGAAGATTTATCATAGATTGTCTGATTAAGCATTTAGATGATAAATGAAATAAATAAGTGACTAGTGCCTTGGAAATGCTTGTGAGAAATTCTTCTGTACATTTTTATCTTGAAACGACATTTTTATCTTGAAACAGATTTTTATCTTGAAACGACGTAGTAGATAAAGACCTTTGGACTTTAATTTACAAATTCAATATGGCTTCTTCATTCAACTTAGTTCGCGAAAGTTTGTTTACTTTTTGATGTTTCGTTGCTCATTTCGTTAAATCGGGTATGTCGAGCTACTGAGAGCTGGGGGTAGCGCGCCTTTTTGAATTAGCTGCGTGTAAGAGACAAGTTTATCCGCTTTCCCGGGGAACTTTCTGAATTTTTTACAGGCGCACTACAATTCGACGAAGTTTCTGATTGGCGGAAAGAAGTGCTGGAATTATTTACATTGAATTCCGCAGGGATTCGCGTCTCGAGGCTTTGCTTTCAACGAAACTGACAGTTTTGGGTCGGTATATTGATGTTCTGCATGAAATGCCAATGACACATTAAATAGCCTACATTTTTAATTCATAGCATAGCGGTTATTACTTTAAGCGGATGTGAAAGAAAATTGCATCAAATTATTGGGATTGCGCTTAGTGACAGTGATAAATCCCTGTCAATAAATTTCATATAATTTTGATATACACTAGCTTGAAACTAGTAAAGCTCATTTATTTAAAAATATTCGATTTCAACATTTTTTAAAAATCATTTGATTTACATTTTTTTACAGAATAATAAAGTACTTAAAGAATAGCATGATTTTAATAATAAATGTTTTTATCCTTAGGACTGTATAGTAGATGCAAAAAATAATGAAAAACAGTGATGCAGCACATACTTAATGGATTGCACTTGTTCTTTCAAAATTGAACTCATTTATCACTAGATGTTTGTCCTCGTCGTGATCATTTCATATACGCATTAAGCCCTGTAAGTAATTAATTCTTCAGAACTCAGCAAAAATGAGAATTTCACCAACTCGTAGATAATGCAGATAAGAGGGAAAGTTATATCAATCACAAGTCAGTCGGAAATTCCGAGCGCTTTTTAATTAAACGCTAAAGGAATTAAAAAAAAATTGGCTCTTACACAAAAAAGGTTTCTTAAAACGATCTTCTAAGAAAAGACTTTGATTATTAAACGAAATGCTTTGGCATCTGACAAATATTTTTCTGTTTGGAAGCAACGTACCCTTTTAGCATTTCTTAGTGGACTCAGCATTTTTATCCCACGGCATTGATTCTTTCGGTTCAACTGATCCTTTGTTTCTTTTCCATTTACTCAGCAGCGGCTATTTCCTTGTCCGCTTTAAACTTTTCCTCCCCATTAATGAAACGGTTGTCGTCCCCTTCGAAGTTGCTAAACAAAAGGCGATAAGTTCGAAGTTAATACGCCATGAAACTTCGCTCTCCGACGCGCCCGTTTCGCGAACGAGTGGGCGTACGGGAGCGAAGAATTCCGCGACATTTAACTTTCCCCGCGTCTAGCGCATGTAGAATTTTACAGAAGACATTCGAGTTATTTTAGTCTGCAAACCAGGTTTCCACTCGAGATAAGATCGATATTAAATTCTCCGACATGGGGAACGCTCGAAAGTGGTGTATTATAAATGGATCGGAGGGAAGGTCGGTACGCGTTTATTGGTCCAAATTTCATTTCGACCCCATTTATCAAGCCGATAAAGAAAGGCTGAATAATCGGCCCCGCGGGGGAATGCGTTAATTTTTCAGAAATTCTTCCGAGATAAAAGTTAATGAAGGCCAAATGAGAATTCCGCTTAGCCTTTAATTTCCCGGGGATGAAGGAGCAGAAGCCCCTCGCAGCTCCTCCCCCCCGCGAAATCGGATTCGACCTCGTCGTCGTCCGCGGAGAAATGAACTGCTCAACTTTCGCCTCCTTCCGGAAAAATCTCATCGCCTTTCCGGTGCTCGCCCGCCCACGGCAATTAAAAATCGACGAGCTTCGACGTGCGCGCGGTTGATTCGCGCGGGGGATACACGTAGTGGCAAAAATAGCCGCGACGCCGCGGGGAATCGCCCAAGTGAATTTCGCGCTCGTGCGCTAATCAAGATCGTTCATCAGCGAGGCGCAACGCCGTATCCCCCCGGAGGCGCAAAAAGAGGGATACTCGATTCCGCGCACGCCGCTCACGGCATTTTGCTACGGGCCAGTATCGAAACTTTACGTTTAATTGTTCGACGGGATTGCCGGGCGCATGCAAGCGGAAAACTTATTTAATTTATATTGTTTTTTCTTATTTTGTAGTTTTTTAACCTTTTTTTTAAAAGATAGAAAGCAAAACAGTTTTTAAGGATTCATTAATTTTTGACGTAAGATTGATTTTGTTTTTAAATATCTATTTAAATAAAACAAACTTATGGCCAGTGCTTAGTAAGTTTAATGCGAAACTATAAGTGAAATTAAACATTAACTGATGCGCTTAGTAGGAACTTAATACTTGTTTGTGATTATTAATTTAACAAGTTCATTACAGGAGGAGCGTGACGTGTGTCTCAATTTAAATGTCACCTACGTGGCGCTTGAATAATTAAACAGCAAATTCTCGATTAATTAACAAAATTAACCATTAGCCCACTGCACACGACTCACCGCATTGAGAATATTAGTTCGTAAATCAATCAAATGACTGACAATCAAAAAAATCTTCTCATTAATTAAATTACCAACGATATGACAATAAGAATCGATGTCAGCGAGCATATGAAAGCTCAATGTCAGAAATGGCCTTAAGAGTTCTATACACCTCGGCGAAGTTTAGTGTCTTGTGAACTTTTTGACGCGTGAAATATTACAGCCTCTGCGAATGGTCAACGGGAATGACAAATAGAAGTTGAGCGATCTTTTGTATCATTAGTCATTGATATGGGTTACCTTCGCAAAAGTGGCGCTCTCGAAACGTATGATATTTCGTCGTACTCGCCCCTCGCCGGAATAACGAACAGCTCCGCATAAATTTCATCTGGTAGTTTCCATGATTTTTCACGAAATATTTCGCTGTATATCAGTGTCAGTGCATACCAAGTCAATTTCGCATCGACAGGCTTTCGCACTATAAATTTGATGGATTTACTACAAATTTAAGGGAAAGCGGTGGTAATATGTAAAATGCAAATAACACAGTTGTTTCGTTTCCACTATTTTTCGCTGTCAAAGAATAAATGGAGTAAAAAGAATATTTTCATCATAAATGGGCGCGGAAGCTATAGCACCGGCCAGTCCACTTTCGCGCTCACGCAGTAAACAGTGTAGAGCTTTCAAGCAACGGACACTTTCTTTTCAAGGCGACTCCGTGCACTCGGTGTTTATTATCAACGTTGATAATTAGGTACCTTGATTTACCAAAATTGAGATGATAGATTAACTGAGATATAGAGTAATTAAAGAAAAAAATTTGATGTACTCCACGAGATAATCGAGTTGGATTTTCCACCGTTATTGTCGCTCGAATTAATCTGGGTGGGTTAACGATGATGACCCCTAATAGCAGTTATCCAGCTTAACCTTTTAAATTTCGCGAAGAAAATTGAACGAGGCGCTGCGGGACACTGCAAGCTCCGAGCTTTATCTAGATGGATTTTAAATGCCAGGCCCGTGCCATTATCTATACACAAGCGCGAAACTTAATAGTGCTCCAGTGCGGTCAGTTATTCACACCCGGTTCTGGGGTTGACAGCGAGGGTATACCGTCCCTCGCATAGACCAGTGAACATGCGTCAACTTAAGCTGTAGGTCAACGAGTCATGACCAGTGCACTCAACGACCGCAGAGTGCAGCTTTTTAAATGCAATTTTCGCTTTTACGCAACGTAAATTAAACTTAATTTGCTGTAAATTGTATTGACGAGCGACTTGTTTTGTTAGGGACCCGCTGGATTGTCGATAAGCGCAATTTATGTTGCTTTGATAAGGGCAATAATACTGTTGGTAATTACACCGGGCTTCCGAGCGGTTACGACAAAATGTGTTTACCCCCCAAGTAATTACCTGAATAATTACTTTCTTTGATTAGCGAGCTTTAACTAATCAGAGAAATCTATCCATCCCCAGAGTGAAATAGAAGACTATAAGAACCTCCCGTTAACCTCGATATCGAAATGATCAAAATCAAACTCTCATAAAGTCTCAGTCAAAGCAGTATCAGCATCCTATCGCGTTGAACTGATAATGCACCCGGAAGGGCCATAAATCCAGGAGACCGCCTCCCATCGAAAGCAAATACGACGCGTGTGCGCGCAATGATCAGTGCCTCGGCGTCGTACCTGTTTACGGGGTATCGCGCGATGCGGAGGCCCTCGTCCGCATCCCTGCGCGAGGCGCCGATACGCACGGCCGAAATTCGCGGCGGCGGTGGTGGTGGGGGCGGCGGCGTCCGCCGCCGGGAATCCCCTAGCAACCGTCGCAGCGGCAGCAGCCCCCGTCGCCGGCGGCGGCGTTGGCCCAGCGACGCGACGGCGTCGGCCGCCCTCCCTCCGGTAGTAGTAGTAGCGGCCGTTCGCCGCGCGCGAGCTCTCCTCTCTTCCTCCTCTCCGTCCCTCTCGGCCTGCTATCCGGCCGCTCCCGCTAGTGTAGTTTAGCTCGTAGTCTGGCGTGCGCCACACGTCGTAGCTTCTCTCTCATCTTTTTCTACCTCTCTTTCTCTCTGTCCTGTCGCTCTGGCTGTTCCTCCTTTTCTCTCTCTCTGTCTTTGCCTGTCCTTATTCCCCCTTTTTTTTGTTAATTGGCCGGTGCTGTTTTTTCGGTTTTCTTTTTGTACTTTGTATAGTTTGATAGACGAGATCAGACTGTGTGGTTGTTGTCGTTATTTTTGTTGTTGTCGAACTACATGCGGTTTCTCATAGGTTTGTGGTTGAACACTGGAGAACACGGTAAAAGTTGTGCGACACTTGACGTTGACACGTGATTGTCGTTGAGTAGACAAGGTTGATTCTTCGGACGTGAAGAAGATGTCACTTACAGTAACAAGGATTCTTGATATTTTGCAGTGGTGTTCCGTCGTTCATGAATAATCCGTACTAAAATTGTGTAAATTTGAAAAATTTAGAATCTATTCTCACTACTGAAACGTACAAGGCAATTAAGAATTAATAATGCAAGTCAATCTATGACAAAAAACTACTTTTTTAATAAAAAACTTATATTTCTTGTAAAAATTTTAACGTATTTGCGTTGGCTCAACGGTTTAAAGTATTTGCTTCGATTGAATAAAAATATCACGTGACCATATCCACAGTGGCGCTTAAGTGTTCATTGACTGGTGCGTTTACCCTAGTTTCTCGTAAATGAATCCACGACTGAATCCGTCCGTATCGCCGTTGCGACACAAAGTGCAACTTTTACCATGTACGACAGTTTTTCCGATGAGTCGACTTTTCATGCGATAGAGCCGTAACAGAATTTTTAATAAAAATTTTGTCAATACGAAAACTGAATATCGTGGTCAAATGAAGTTACTACTATTAATGATGTAAATTCACGTATGCGTATGCATCGTAAATTACGTTAAATTAAAATATGAATTTGAATTAAAGTTATTTGATGATCAAATAATTTACTGATGACATTTATTTAAACGCAATTAACGTTCCCAAAAGACACTATAACTCAGAGCATTAAAGTCGTTTAATTTTATTACCGACGGAAATTCACATTTACAGTCACTTTAATTTGAAAAGTAATGACATTTTCACGCACGCAATAAATTGTACTATACCCTCGTGGGAGTTTCGATAAACATTGACATTAATATCAGCCGTTAACCACAATGTTTACCGTTCGACCGCTGGTTAAAAATGACGGCCCAAGCCAAAGAGGGTCCATACCGTTTATTCGCGACCGTAAAAGCTCGCATGATTTAAGAGTCGCGAGAACAGTACTCTTTGTTCGGCGAAAGTCCGCGGATATTTTTAAACCTCGGCGAACTTTGCGCGAGAAGTCGACGCATCGGCCCCTCGGAATCCGAGGCGTCATCCCCGCGTACACGTTTATCCCATCCGCCGGGCTTATCCCGATGGTGCGCGCTCGCAAGCTCCGGCCGCAAAAACACTCGAGAAACCATTCGAGCCGAAGCAGCTGTCACGCGATTCCTCCCCCGTCACGCCAAGTCTCGATTGGGATTTTCGCGTGTACCTTTGCATCTACCCTTTTTCTGTTTATTTTTTCTCTTTTAAACGAGTCTCAAGGTACCCGCGACTCGCGGAGGTGTCGTATGTCGCCGAAGTAGGGCTCGATCCTGCGTCGATCGATGCGTCGTTGAGAGGAGAAACGGGAGAAGCTTTAAAGCTCGCGGCAGTCGTTCGAAAATAGTTTATCCGCCTGCGCCGCGGCGGTCGAGTTTTTATGAAATTAAGCCGGCGCCGGTCACGGCCTTTTTTGCCAGGCGCAAATTGAATCGGCCCGAAGACGGAGATTTAAAAAACTTTCCGGGTTTCTTTGTGCGAAGTTGCTGGAGGGTGCTCGGGGGTTCGACATAAGAGAAGATGAAGTTTCGAGATTATTTACTTTCGCGAACTTTATTCTGCGAAATTCAAAAGTGATTTACTTTACTTTCATAATGTAGACGTAAAATTCAAAAAATCATTATTCGAGTGAAAAATCACTTTTTCAAAAGAAAACTATAAACCTGTCTAAGTTCGATTGGCTCAGCTTTCACTCGAATAGAGTAGATCTTTACTCTTTCACATTTTGAGAATAAATTGATCTTAATTACATTCTTGATCTCCATTTAATATTCAGCGTCATTTATTACTTCCTGGGATGTAAGTAATGTGAAGGGGTGAGTTTGAGGTTTTTGTTTAAAATGGAAAATACACAAATAATTAAATAACCTTTGGGTAAACTATTTTAATGGCGTACCTAGTATGTTAGGTAGAATTTCGAGGAGTGTTAGTACTAATGGATTTTCTTATCATTCTCATTAATCAATGCTAATTCTTCTAAGATAAAAAAAATATACTAAATTGCTGTCACAAGCGAAAATACGTTTTTATCGCGTAATGCTACCTATTTATTAAGAATAAAATTTTTGTTACTTTTGTTTTTGCACAGTATTTAACTTTTTGCTCATACGCACATTAAAAAGTTTGAATTGCACATAGTAATACAATGTCTATTGCGAACTTTTCATTTGAAATTTTGTGTTTATCAGTTAGTTATGTATGAAAACTTCTACGTCATAAAAGAGTAAGTTTTTTATGGCTTTTATGGACTATAATACCACATCGTTTTAGTATCACATCTCTTTATTACAACTATAGTTATGTGAGTACGGGCAGTTCACTGTATAAGTAGCTTTTAGAAAAAAGTGCGGTATTGTAATTTAAAAATAAATTTTTTTCCCCGGATAAAAGAAAAATCGATACTGCACATTACATATTTTATAATGTACCGAGAGTGCAGTGTGAATGTCATTTATTAAATATTCTTTTGTATTCCACAGAGTGCGAAAAGAGAGCTAGAGAAACTATTGTGAGCAGTAGGATTTAACTCTCGATAAATCGCATTCAGAAAATTGTTGCCATTTCATCATTTCAGAATATTTTACTGCATTGCACATTGAAAGAAAAAGAAAAAATATAATATTCATTTTTAATATGGAACTTTTATACTGCAAGTGATATATTTTTCGAAAAAACAGGATAATCATTTTGTCATATAAGCAAACTCATCCTTCCATAACAGCAAGTAACTAATGACCAAACTTTCCCGCCGGAATAGCAATTCAATAAACAAAAACAAGTACGTGCAAGCTTATACAGATTACAATCGCTCATCTTCTCCCGCACGCGCCAAAAGCTCTCCGGGCGGTCAGCGAACCGCGAATATTTTCCCCGTCGCTCTTAGAATTGCACGTGCCGCAATCGCGAGGAACCCGTCCAACCCCCCGAAGGGAAAACCGGACGTGCGTCGCGCCAGGGGGGTTCGTCGACGTCGCCCGAGCCACCGCCTTTTTCCTCCGCTCGCGAAAAGTCCGCGCGCTCAATTTGCACTTTAACGAAGCTGACTTTCCCCGGGAATATTTTCGGGCCGATTTGCATTTATGCCCTTCGCGAGTTTTCGGTGCGCGCGACTCGCTCTAATTTCCCCGGGTTATTCGGCCGCGGGATTCCGCATGCGGCGGCGGCGGACGCGGAAGCGCGCGGCTCGCCTTCCGCGCGCGCGGCGTACCGGCGCGTTCGACAATTTTCCCCAGCGTCATTCTGCTCCGCCGGTCGACCCCCGGCTGGCTGCCTTCGACTTTGCCCCCCGGCGGCGCCGGCCCGCGCTTCCGCTAATGGATGCGCAATTTTCGTCGATTTTAAACCAGGTCGTGAAATGTAACAATTTATTCGAGCGGTATTTTACATTGATATTCATTTCGCTTGTACGAGTTAGTTTATTATTATTATAATAAGTGACGATTTACTTACGTAAATAAAGTTCCGTGTGTTAATTTTTGAAGGGAACAGGAAATAATATGAAAATGAAAAAATTGTTTAAGCGGTCGTGTAGAAGTGGAACAAAATTTTCCCTCTGCGGAAAATCCTTTATGAACCTCTCACAAAACAGAATGAAATGTAAAGTGGTAGCACACTGGCGGCTGTTTCGCCCAGGGGTGTAATATAACCTCGATGCGTTCGATCGAGCTGGATTCTAATCTCGGCCGGTGCAACGGCGGCGCTGGACGTGCCGAGTCTGTCTTCGCCGTGCGAGTCGGATATCAATTTCGAATTTATCCTCCCACCCCTGGGCGCCGGGCCCTTTAAAGCCTTTATGCTCGCTCGCGGGCTTCCGCCTCGTTTCCTCCTTCCGCGCGATCCACTCCGACGTCTCCCGGTAATTTTTCACCGGCTGAATCGATGGGATTCCGCTGACGGGATGAATCGCTCCAGTGACTCTTTCTTCGATCTTTCGAGATTGAGCGCCGATTAGGCAAATGTTTCCTCGAGCTTCACGCGAATTGTTTCACGCCGAATTAAAAATTGAAGGATGTTATGTTCTTGAAAGATGAGAGTGAAAAGGCCTGAGCTTGCGAGAGAAACCTCCTTGTCCTCCTGTGTGTACATTCCTTTCGATGGTGGGGTGTCTTTTTTTTTATCGGTGGTTGAATCAGTGGAGAAACGGACGATTTGTACTTGCAGAAGAATGACGGAAGACCGAGATCGAAAATTTTCCCATTCAGTTGTAAATGGACGAAGGGCCAGATTCTCGCTGGAGCGCCATAAATAAGGAGCACAGCGACCATCGAGACGAGCTTGAAGAAATCCACGTCGGATCTTGAGGATTCAATTCTCGCCGGGACAAAAGGATAGTGCGCACACTCGATAAATCCTCGACGGACTTTTTATCTCGACGAGCGAAAGGCGCGACGCGATCTCCTCGTGTCCGAAAAAAATTTCCATTTCGCCGGCGGACGGAAGCGAAGCTTCCTTTTTTCTCCCGTGCAAGTGAAAGAAAAGGGAGGCCGATCAGAGCGGGGGGACGCGGAAAACCTTTTAGGACGCGCACGTGAATTGTCTCCTTGGGAGAGGTGAAGGAAAAGGAGGGAAATTTACGCGTCACCGAAGAAGGGAGTCGAGCGCTCCAGATTCCGCGGACCCACCGACGCTCCCATTGCTACTCGTAACGAAGAGACTGATTTGATTTAAAACCTAGTCAAAGTTCGTTACCAGCGAACGGCAGGAGAAGACTGGCTGGAAGTCTAGTTTCTCGTCTAGTCGTTAGTCGTGTTTTGTACTTATTTTTTTACGAGCTAAAAGGAAAAAAAGTCGACGGGTTATTCCGCGATCCATACGAGTAAAAATAATTAAAGTAGACTTTTAGCGAAGAAGAACCACTTTTTTTACGATCTAACGAGCCGAAGAAAGAGTTGACCTTTTTCGAGCTCAAATAGAGAGAAATCCTTATTTTTCATTCGAGGAGAAGACTAGCTTGCGCGATGCGAAACATTTGATTCGTGGATATTAAATTTCGTCGTTGACGCGCAAAAAGTTAAAAAAAAGTGTGTTTGCCGAAGAAGAGCATTAAACAAGAAAGTTAAAAAGGTACGTTGAAAAATGGACCGATAAAAATCCAGATAAAGTTGGAGATAGTCTCAAGCTTCCTGGAAACTTTGTTGCAATCTTTATTTATTTTACATTGAATTCCATTTTTATATTTTCTCATATTTCATGCACTTACATGGAAACATTTCTACGTGCAGTTAACTTGTTTACGCTCTCGTACTGTGGATATAACTTAATTTTGCGTTGAAATCCAGGAAAAGAGAGACTTTCTTGCATTGTATATAAAAGACGATTCACTATATACCGCGCAAGAAGCTACGGTGCTCGAAAAGCTGTTCGAAATAATTGCCTCACTTGAGCCCGGAAAATTGCGTTGTTACAGCTGATTTAATTATTCAGAGTGTCATTAATCTTTGACTCGAGTGCTTAATTCTAATTGTAAAATACAGCAGTCGGATTAAACTTGAAAATAAATTTCGCATCTATTAGTGCATAATTTATATAATTGTTGATTATATTACCTTAATTTAAAAAGAAATTTCAGCAATTCTACAGCAATTTTCATTAATTAAGCTGCTTAATTTACTTTCATTGTGAAAAGTAAAGCAGAAAATATAATTTTTGACGAATTGTTAAAGTAATGTTCATTATTCCCTCGCCAAGGAAATAAAACTGTTTATTTTACATTTAACGAAGCATAAAATTATGCAGCAGAGAAACCAGGTAACACTCGCTTCCGCCGTCGGGGAATCAACGCGGCGCGTCGTTTCCCTCTATCATTTAGCCCGACGTAAAACGAACCTTTTTCCAAGCGTAAATCCGCAAAAAAGAGCTTTTACAGCGCGGAAATATTAAAAATGCAAGAGGAGCAGCTTTTCCGCTCCTAACTCATTTATCCTCGGAATAGTCGTGGAAAGAGGACTGCAACTACCGACCCTTTATCAATCGAGCTCAAAAAGCCCGTGTAACCCACATTTATCCTAACCCATCGAAACAAAAAGAAAGATAACTCGGTATAAAATACTCGCCTCGGTTTCCGCTCGCGCAGTGAATCGTCTTTTGTACACTGGTACGTTTGCACCGGTCGGTTTTAAATCATTGGCCTCCCCGCAGTCGAAATCGAGGGTAAGAGGAGGGGGTAGAGGACAGAGGAGGCTACAGCGATGGAGGAATGGAGTACCAGTGCGTCATCGTGTACACGGTGATCTCGCCCTCGACGAGCCTCGCGCCGACGCTGCGCCTCCAGCTCGAGAGTACCATCACACGGCAGCCGCCCGCCGGATGCATCGCCTGGATCAAGTCCTGGATTAAGAGGTAGCCGACGATTTCGGGATCAGATCGTCGGTTCGATAAAACGATTGCACGGAAACGACTGCCAATGCGGCGGCTTACGATTTTATAGCATCTGAAAATAAAATTTTATGGAGATTTAATTTTAAATTATAGAAGGGATGTTAAATTTTAATTGGTTTTAATTGGTATTATAGATTTCTTGTGGTATGAATAGAAAATAAATGCTTTTTGTCAAGATAAAATACTTTTGATGAAAAAGCAAAGTTAAACGAATAGGGAGTAATTAAAAAAAGGCGAAGCATTAATTTTGGTATCAACTATCATTAATAAAAATTGATGTCGTACTTAACAAATTGAAAGCGATTAAAAAACTAAAAATATTATTTCTCTGGAACAACGTGACGTTTAAAAAATAGTTATACGTCTTCGTACATTCGCGACAACACGCGATGACCACAACCTTTTCGTCGCTATTAGTCACGGCGACTTAAAATTGCGCCAGCCAATCGAAAATCTGCTTCCAGGCATCCACACAAAAGTCGCTTCCCGTAGCCAGAAAAGTTAACGTTTCCACAGCATTACGTACAGTGCACATTTAAGTCCCGATAGTTTGAGCATTATTTTCTTTTTACCTTCGTTTCTTTTTTTGTCCGTAGTACCGAGTGGCGATCGAACGCGATTGGTTTTCGCTTCTTCCTCTTTTCTTTGTCCGCTGCTCCTTTTTTCGTACCGGCACTTTTTCAGCCGTTGCAGTTTGCCGAGATACAGCGAATATTTTTTTTCTCCTTTCGCCGTTTTTTGTCACTTTTGTATGTAAATTTTTTTTACTTATTTTACGGGTATCCTCTTAACGGTTGCATGATGATTTATCTTTAATGGCACGGGTTTTGTTCACTGTTACAATCCAGTGTAACTAAGAATGAAATTTTGAAATGGTTACGTACACCGTCATAAATTTATGAACTAATATTCAAATTTATTTCAGATACGATTAAATATTTCATTAGTCCTACGAAATTATTATAAATAATTTAAACCTTAATCGAATGCAGCGAAGACTGTATGCGCAGCACGAATGTCTGACATAACTCGAATAGTAACTACTTGCAGTACATGTAGACTCGCATCAGTTATGAATGCCTTTCAAACTACGTTACATAGAGAGATGCTTGAAATAACGACAAGCGCTTGTATCGTAAAAGCTTCTTAAAAGTTTCGTAAACTTTTTATTGATATTTGCATTAAAGGCGATATCTTTGTTAAAGTTTCATAATAAATTACTACTTATTTATCTTTCTAAGCTTTATATAAAAGATAGTTAAGCATCTCAAGTTTCCTGCATTTCCAAGTTAAATTTTATTTTTAAACATAAAATCCTACTAATTACCATGAAAAAGCAAACAGCGGTACTTTTGCGTCGAATAATCCCCCTTAGAACAAAAATGATAAATATATGCATAATTGTGTTCCAATTCAAAGGCGACTCGTCGCTTACCAAGCTTCAATCGATAAAAAATAAACGCTAAAGTCCACCTTTTTGTCATTATTACAGAGCTGTCGCCGCTTATCTGCGTGCACTGAATCTCAGCCCCAACAATGCAGTCGTCCACGGAAACCTGGCCTGCGTCTACTACGAGCAGGGGTAAGTTGACTTTCAGATATTAATTTTTTTTTCTCTTTTAACAACGCCGCCCACTCGCGCCGCCCTTTTTCCCCTCATTTCGCGATCAATGTCTTTTTTAAAAGCGAGTCCGACGCTTTCTTTCTCCGTCGCTGTCGCTTTGACAGGACGCGTTCCGCGCCGGAGCGCTAACAAATGAAAACGGAGTGGAGCCGGCTATAAATACTTTTTCTTCGTTAGTGTAAATTAGGGGCGTGAATGCTCTTTTTTATTTATAACGACAGCTAATTTTTTACCGAGATGTTTATTATCGTCGTAAAGTCTTGTTGGGAGTGGTGCATTTGACGGCCGAGATAAACAAATTAAAACAGAGTAATTTAATTTTCGAAGATATTTTAATCCTGCATAACATAAAAAATTCATTCGAATTTCCATTAAAAGTTATTTAACGATGCAGCATGTCATAAAATATGTTAAAATAAAGTAACGGAGACAATTCTGTTATAGAATTGAATTTTATTATCAATATTTACTGCCTTTTACGTCGTTCAAAGTAGTTATTTTTTTATTAAACCTCTTTTCGAGATATATATTTTTATAACAAGACGACTAATTCATTGTTATCTTTCAGGCTCATCGATCTCGCGATCGACACGTATCGGCGCGCGATCGAGCTCCAGCCGAACTTCCCAGATGCCTACTGCAATCTGGCGAACGCGCTCAAGGAAAAGGGTCAGGTGGTCGAGGCCGAGGAGTGCTACAACACTGCGCTCCGCCTCTGCCCGACGCACGCCGACTCCCTTAACAATCTGGTGAGTTTTCTCGTTTTACAGTTCCCGCCGTCCCTTTGACTCTGGTTTTCCTCGAGATCCCCGGTAACGACTTCGGGGATTGGACTTCCGTATTACAAGGCTCGCGAAATACGAATTTTTGAACCTTCTTTACGAGTGCGCATTTCATGCTCTGGTTCGTTAGATTACACTCTGTAAAGTTCTTTGGAGAGTTCTTGACGTTAAAGTTTTTTCTATTCTGTGTAAAGGTTGAATTACTTGTATAAATTGAAAATTGGAAAAAGTTTTTTTATTCCGGATGTACTATGATTGAAAAGGTCTCAAAAGAATTTTATTGCTGTGAAAAACTTAAATTTAAGTTTCAATTGTTTTTAAGTAGGATATATGAAACTCTGAAAAGACAATAAAAAGTATAAAGAAAAATAAATAAGTTAAGTTAATTAACGAAAAGAACTTTTACAATTGCTTCGAAAACTAATTTATAATGCTTTTTCTGCACATTGGTATATTGCTTGATGTTTTTGTAACATAAAAAACTCACTGTATGAAATGTTTTTCTGGAAAAAATGTATCTTTTTAAACAAAAGAAACTTTTTCAAAGAGCTTTACAAACAAATATTGTTTTCTACGAACAAACATGAAAATTTGTTAATTAAGTTTAAATCAGTTAATAAAGTTTACTTCATTTTTTAAAACATAGTTTCATGTTTCAACTTCAAATTGAATTCTCAACAACTTTTAGTGGAAGTAATTTTGCAAAATGAAATTCATAAAGTTGTGTATTCAAGTCTAAAAAAAGATTATTACCTCAGTCGTTTATACGTGTTGATTAGGCAATTTTCGAATTTGTAGCCACATAAATAATAGCTTTGAGCAAATAACTAATCTTTGATGTTATTCCTAGGCCAACATAAAACGAGAGCAGGGCTACATCGAGGAGGCAACACGGCTGTATCTGAAGGCGTTGGAGGTGTTCCCCGAGTTTGCAGCAGCCCACAGCAACCTGGCCTCCGTCCTCCAACAGCAGGGCAAACTAAACGAGGCCCTGATGCATTACAAAGAGGCAATCCGCATCCAGCCCACTTTCGCTGATGCCTACTCGAACATGGGTAACACCCTCAAGGAAATGCAAGACGCTCAGGGTGCACTGCAGTGCTACACCCGCGCCATTCAGATCAATCCGGCGTTCGCCGACGCCCACTCGAACCTCGCGTCCATCCACAAGGACTCCGGCAACATACCCGAAGCCATACAGAGCTACAGGACGGCTCTCAAGCTGAAGCCAGACTTCCCGGACGCCTACTGCAACTTGGCGCACTGTCTGCAAATCGTCTGCGATTGGACAGATTACGAGGCGAGGATGAAGAAACTCGTGTCTATCGTGGCGGAGCAGCTCGACAAGAATAGACTGCCCAGCGTACATCCCCATCATTCCATGCTCTATCCGCTGTCGCATGAATTCAGAAAGGCTATTGCCGCGAGACACGCTAATCTGTGCATTGAGAAGGTTATTATATATTTTATTCTCAAACACTATTTTGAATAAGATTCCTTTCTCTACTGTTAGAACAAATATTCCTGAGTAATTATTTCTTTAAAGAAGTGAAGTATCTTTTTTCTGCAAAAAGTATTTTTATAATTTTTTCACATTTCTGCGAAATACAAAAATGTAAAAAAAATATTGTAATCGATAAAAGCAAACCGCATCTAGATAATGTAGAGAACTATCTTTACTGTGCTTTATTTTTTATATATTCTCGCAAATCCGTATTTAACTCTGGAATGTTTGTTGCTATATGAGATATTTTTTACTACATCGTTTTCCATCGGCTTCTTTTAATACCTCAGTAAAATATTTCATTGAGTTTTAAAAAATATGATACTGCCAAAGGTCCCTTTTAGTTCAAGTATTTGAACATAAATTATCTAACTGTGTTCCACGCAACAAAATTATTCCGTAAGGTCGCCCAGTTACCACTCGGAGGAATATCAGTTAAATCATATTTTATAGTCTCCTAAATCACGGAGTACCATTTTATATGATTTTAAAATTTAAAAATTACAATGTTATAGGGTTTTAAAATTTATATATAAATTATTACGAATATAATAATATTTGTACCAATTAAATAAATGAATAGGTTGATTTGAATTACATTTCAAAAGTGAAATAAATTGAAAGCTAGATTTCACAAATAACGGTATGGAGATGAATGAGGCGCAATTGCAATTTCCAAACATCCGAATCGCCATTAATCAAAATAAACGAGGCTCTGATATTCATCCCGCATTTCTAGAGCTAAAAACCACAAATTCATGCGCGCATTTGTGGGATACAATTTGATTCAAATTGCAAGGAAGATCTATATTCGCTACATAAGCTTGAATCAAATGACGTCTCTTGGCCATGGAATTAAAAAGAAAAATGTATTCGTTGCAATTAACGACTGTTAAAAAAGACTTTGAATAACTTAGAAAATATATTTTAATAATTTTTCAAATAATTAATATATTGATTATTTTACAGATCCATGTGCTGCATAAACAACCATACAAATACCCACGAGAAGGGGCGCCACGCCTGAAGATCGGCTACGTGTCTTCTGATTTCGGAAACCATCCGACCTCGCATCTAATGCAGTCGATCCCGGGGCTTCATGAGCGAGCCAACGTAGAAATATTCTGTTATGCTCTGAGCCCGGACGACGGTACGACCTTCCGCGCTAAGATTGCCCGCGAGTCCGAGCATTTCGTCGACCTCTCGCAGATCCCCTGCAATGGCAAGGCTGCTGATCGTATCAATTCAGACGGTATTCACATCCTCGTCAACATGAACGGCTACACAAAGGGTGCGCGAAACGAGATATTCGCGCTCAGACCTGCGCCCGTCCAGGTCATGTGGCTCGGTTACCCAGGAACCTCAGGCGCGAGCTTTATGGACTACTTGATCACAGACGAAGTCACTTCGCCGTTGGAGCTTGCCAGCCAATACAGCGAGAAACTTGCTTATATGCCACATACTTACTTTATTGGAGATCACAGGTAAATACTTTATAAGAGATAAACTTTTATAAAGAATTTTATTGTCAAAAGACTTTTAAACAGTTTTATTTATGCTATGTTTTTATTTCAGACAAATGTTCCCGCATCTGAAGGAGCGTCTTATTTTGACGGACAAATTAAACAAGGGAAACAAATTAGCGGATAATGTAGCAGTCATTAACGCCACGGACTTATCACCTATGATCGAAAACACCCTCGTAAAGGAAATTAAAGAAGTAATTGTTCCGGACGGTCAAAGTAAATCAAAGGCCGTTGAGATTTCGATGAAAGTCGCCGAGTTACCAACGACTACGCCGATAGAAACAATGATTGCGTCCGGACAGTGTCAGATGTCAGTCAATGGCGTCGTCGTACAAAATGGAATGGCGACAACGCAAGTAAATAACAAAACTGCAACTGGTGAAGAAGTGCCGCAAAATATTGTTATTACAACGAGACAACAGTACGGATTGCCCGAAGATGCTGTAGTATATTGCAACTTTAATCAACTGTACAAGATTGACCCACTTACACTCCACATGTGGGCTTACGTAAGTTTAAAAATTATTTTCAATATGAATTAATTAGCTAATCCAGTCATTTTATTCAGTTTATAACAATTTTGCATACATATGATTAATTGCATTAAGAAAATCTTTATACCTTTAACTGCGTTTGTTTAACCGTTCAAAATAATTTTCAGATTCTAAAGCACGTGCCCAACAGTGTACTCTGGCTTCTGCGTTTCCCCGCAGTCGGCGAGCCAAACCTCCAGGCAACAGCTCAACAGCTTGGACTAGCGCCGGGTCGCATCCTCTTCAGTAACGTAGCGGCCAAGGAAGAACACGTACGTCGCGGTCAGTTGGCCGATGTGTGCCTTGACACGCCTCTGTGCAACGGTCACACAACCAGCATGGATGTACTGTGGACGGGAACTCCCGTCGTCACGCTGCCCGGAGAGACTCTGGCGTCGAGGGTGGCTGCCAGCCAACTGAACACTCTTGGGTGCCCAGAACTAGTAGCACGCACGAGGCAAGAGTACCAAGAAATCGCCATTAGGCTAGGAACAGACAGAGAATAGTGAGTTCATTTTTTATTTATTTTTGCAATGCTAATTTTGCGATGAAAAGTTTGAAATGCAATGTTTAGATTATTTTTTAAGTGTACTGAGCCATCTAATTTATTTATTTCAGCTTAAAAGCTATTCGTGCTAAAGTTTGGGAAGCACGATCAGACAGCCCACTGTTCAACTGCAAAATGTATGCAGCAGGTATGGAGATGCTGTACAAGAAGATGTGGGAGCGTTTTGCGAGGGGGGAAAAACCCGATCACTTGGCTGCCATTGATAAATCAGAGAAACAGAAGGACACGATACTTTCATAATTTTTTCGCTACTAAACAACAAATAAGAGAAGTAACTTAATGAAAAACATGCAAGTTGGCACTGGTGGCCATTCGATCTCCAGAGCTTGTACAATTTCCTCTCTGTATTAGCTGCAAAAAAAGAAAAAAAAACATGCAAAAGGAAGATTTAATCCTTGTGAATTTCTAGCATTTAAATGAAGTGGAGCTGGCGTGCTCGCTGCCGCTCTGTATACTGTCGACAAGAAAGACTTTGCTAGGCGAGCTTGATTGTTTAACTTTTTTGTTGATGTTAAAACGAGACTCATTTGAGGCTTTATAAGCACTCGTTTCGACAATAGACGTCATGACGTCTTTGAGAGAGAATCTTTAAAAAACTTAAACTATGTAGTTCTTTTCGATATGACAATGCGCATTAAATGCTATTTATTTGATAATAACACACTGATGGATAAATAGATTATATATTGGGGGGTGAATCATTCAAAAATATTATTCTTTTTTTTAACGATCACTTTAGAAAGTAACTCGTTCTCTTTCAGCCACAATGACAAGCGATTTTTATTTCTTATATCTTAGAGCCCCCTTTGATAGCGTTTGTATTTATAATTTTTAATTTTCACTGATCACGCCAATGAATACAAACTATTTGCTAAAGTTTATCGAAGAGACTATCGAATGTGACATCGCACTGCATCAGAAAAAAAAATATTGAATGTCGAATGAATTAGTACATGGTGTGCACGTGTTGATGAAGGAGTCACTTTTATGATTGTATAAATTGCCGAACGTTTATCAATACACCTGTAAATAATTACAAAAAGATGCTAAAAGTTACTTTAATCTCGTTTATAGTTAATAGCTTAAGGTAAGCTCGAAGATGTGTGGAACGTTACGTATAAATCGTATAGTGAGTATGTAAATTTAGGAAATAAAAATAATACGTATTTAATTTTCTGTAGTTTTTAATTATACCCATTAATACCCCTGTCCTATTCCTTGAACTCATTATGACGTTTCACATTATTGCTTTGTATTTATATTAAAATTTATTCTCTTTACTTATAAAAATTTTTCTTTTCTTACAAAAAGAATTTCTCACTAAATTGTATTTTATTTCGTAAAAACGCAGATACTTTTTTTAACGAATAATTTATAAGACGGATATAAAAAAATTGCACACTTTGAAGTAGGATTTGTGCAAGGGGTGCGGTGTTGGCCCTAGCATTCAAGGGCCGATCGCGGATAACAATGTCTACGTGGCTCGCTCTTTCTTGCTTCGACAATTCATATTATTCTGGCTACAAGGTGCCTGCATTCCGGATAATTTTGAATTTAAGCTACTTCATAAAGTTTAAGGTGAGAATTTACATTGCTTTTTAATAAAAATCATCAATACTCGTCTAAGAGTCGCCGCGTAGGCGCCCAATAGTCAGCTTACGGGTTTGAAAAAATTACGGTTCATAATTGCTTATTTGGAATAATTAGTAATTTAATACATATAAAAAGATTGCAATAAAGTCCAGTTGTAACAAATAAAGAGATATCAAATATGCGAAAAATTAGTAGTAAGCACGAGGCGGCCGCCTACCCTGCATCATTCACACGGCGGCGGTTGCAGGGGTAGGATCGCAGCAGCGACTTGGACCTTCAAACGCCGAAATCTCGACCTTTTATTACTAAATCTTAGCTAAATTGCGAATAATAACGGATTTACACCAACATATTAATAATAGGGTAAGAATTTGTATGCCTCTTTACTGAAAATAATCAATATTTGCCCACAACGCGCCCCATGGAGTCCCAGTGGCCAGGACGCCACTCGCGTAATTTCGCTACAAAATTGTTAATTTCGAGCGGGTGCTGAAGCATAAAAGTGCATAATTATGTTGTGGGGTCATGATTAATACAGTAAAAAAGCAAATTTCATGAAAATCGCGGCGGATTTCCGTTGAGGGTAAGCCGGCCTATATAGATATACTACCCCATGTATAACATTCAAACGGCGACCGTTGGAGAGGCAGGATCGCGGCG